>BGPR01012121.1:18483-30806 GCA_013235015.1 Araneus ventricosus
GAGGTCCTCATCAGAGGCAACAGGAGTCCGGCGTAGATGACCGGCCGCAATGTACGGCAATCATTGCACTGACACTTCCAGGCATTAATGGTTGGACGTTTCATTATTTAATTGCACTACCAAGCAATCCTTGTCAAGACATTCACGCAACGATGTAAATAAAAAGTTTCTTTTCATTTCCTCAGCATTTCTTCAATTTCCGCCTGCACTTTTCATTCCCGACCCCACATTGCTACACTAAAAATGCTTCTTCATGTGTATTTTATCTTGCCTTAAAGTTCGACCCATTAGTTCAGGAACACCCTGCCAGTTACTGGGCAGTTTAAATAGGAAAGCATTTATTCTTAAGGTTTTATTGCTTTGATCAGTTCTGTTGGGCCCATTAAGACTTACGCCCAAGTTTCCTCCACCGGCGAGGTGAACTTCGCCAGCTAGGTGGAAAAAAATGAAATGAAATGGGGTGTTTATTAAGTTTTACCGAGACAACTCGAAAACGACGCATTCAATCCTAAACCTGGTGTAGATAGAAGTTTTAGAGCGTAAAATTCGGCGTGAAATGAATTAAAACATTGCATATGATGCTACAGTACTACGAGTACTAACTCTCATCAAAGTTGCAATGACTTTCCAATTTTCAAAAAAATTCGCCATTCTTCAAAATACGACGCATACAATCAAAGAATTTGTCTAAATAAAGCTTGCATTATAAGATATTGCCTATTTGCTTTATAAGATAGTGCACCAATACCAAAGAGCTCGATTGGTGTAGAAGTTTGGAGAGGCCATGCCATTGAAGATGACGTTCTTTTTTAACTGTCCACGGATCAAAATTTTGATATCTATACCAAGACTCCTTTCATGCAATTTCTAAACGTGACATTGGCTTAACTAAACTAAACTAAGTAGCAGGAAAATTTACCAAATTTCCTACTGTTTTTTTTAAATTGAAGAGAAAAAAGGAGAAGGTCAAATATATATGAAGCTACAGTATTTGAAACATTGCAATCAGTAGGTATTATAGTTATATATTAAGCATGCACAAAGTAAGCAATCAAATATGAGGAAAATAAGAATAACATCAAACAATCTGAGAAAATAAGAAAACAGCTGTTTGTAATTATCAATACAATCACGCACCGTTTAGTCGTAATGTGAGGTAACTTTCTGTTTCTTCAGCGTCATCTGGAGTTTTTTATGCCTTCATTTTGCTGAAACATTTGTTCATGGATTTTAGATATTCTCTTGTTCTTACATTCTCTCCATTAGTTACGGGAGGGGAGATCTCTCAAAACGACAATAGTGGATCCTTAATTGTAATATTTTTTTATGTATGCGAGGAAGGTATTTGCTTCACATTACTGAAAAGGCATACCATTTCTTCCAAATTACGCGTCACAAGAGGAATTCACGATCAATAATGTATGCTGCACGATGTTAGTTGATTTTGTCAGTTGTTGGACTGAAAAAACTCAAAAACAAATTTAAATGTTTTCTTATGCCACATTTATTAATGAAGGACATTGGGTAATTTTACAAAGGGGAAAAAATAAGTTATGAGACAAAATTGAATGATGCTGCACCCTCGTACAGTTGGGTACTCAGATGAGAAAATTGTAACAAAACGCTTTTTAGAAAAAAGCGTATATGTTCACTTTTGTCAGAAAGCTTTAACCTTTCCTTTTTAAAGAAGCTTTTTTATGACCATCTTTTCTTTTGAAATCTAGGGAATGCACATTTTTAATAGAGAAAAAGGAATATAAAAAGTTCCCAAACTTTATTTTTAAGCTATAGTTTGTTGCTGATGTCAGCGGCATAAGATCGTGGCATTTCTTAAAATTCCTGAAACAGTTTAGCATTTGAATAATGCAATTATTATTAGCAGCTAACAACTTTGCATATTTTAAGAAGCTAAATTTTATACTCTCAGGATTGAAGATGTTTCAACGCAGCCACTGAATGTTACTGCTAGTGAAGTTTCTTTCTGTATTAAAAAAAAAAATCGATAATAGAAAAAAAAATTATAGTAAAGTTGGAGAGAAAAGAAAGCCATTCATTCATATAAGCTTAGTAAGGAAAGATTAAATTATGTTTCACACCGAGTTAATATTTGTCTCCTGTTGTATAATAAATCGCATCATTATGGCTTGCATATCAAATTAACAAAATTTTTATATAAAATATTTTTTTTATAAATATATTATGAAAGCTAACATACTAAATGAATGTTATTAAAAAATAGTTAGCATCTCTCAAAGTTTCTTAAATCAATATTATAAAAAAAATTAAATAATTATTTATTCTTTTTTATGTTGTGGAAAAATTTTCGTATATGTTTTCTTTCATTTAAAAATATGCAAAATAAGCCCATAGTAAACATTAAAATTTAAACTGTCTTTTCATTTTTTGATTATTGTTACTCAATTCTTCTATCGAATTAATGTTATTTTTTAAATTCTAAAATATTAAGAAAACGTAGTATTGATATTTTCTCTTTTAACTTCTGAAAGAAAAAAAGTAATAAAGACTTAAGATAGATGAGGATATTTGCATTAAAAACTCTTTACTTTCTCACATGCGAAGTAAAAAAAAAAAAAAAAGAAAAATTATAAACTCAAAAAAATTCGACATCGACATTTTGATGATTTTTCTACATTAGAGTACCCGAATACGAAAAAAACATTTTCTGGAATTATATATGTCTGTCCCTTCGTCTATCTGTAAACACACTCCGATTTCGGTATGTAGTCATTTTCTCGGCAATATCGACTTGCCGTGCTCCGCGATTCAGGGTAATAAAACTCGGCAGTTTCGGACTTGAAGGGGGATGACACTTTTATTAGGGAGTACACTAGAAAGTCTAGAGAACACTGCCGCTGTTTACAGATGGGTAACGGAAAATTTCGGGATCTACAAAACAGTGGCATCTCATTTCTTTCGTTGCTCTGAGAATTAATCTTTATTTATTTTACTACAGAAGGGAAAGTTTGCCCGAACCTCGGGCAGTTAATAATAGTCACGCTACGCATACCCCTGAACTCGGAGTCGGAACGGCTCTCTATCGGTGACAACAATGGTCTGCAAGAGAATTTAAAAACCAACTTAGTAAATAAAAGTTCACTTTTTTTTTTTTTTTAGCGTTTCAATAAATAATTCTGCAAATGTCATGGATACGCAGAATAAAATAATACGTTCGATTACTTTTTCAAAATTTGCGGACTCATTTAGTCAATTTGCCGACTTCAGAAAAATCGGGGGGGGGGGGGGGGCACACACCCCTACCCCCCTTCGCCACGTCCCTGAATACTTACATAAAACTTGTGAATATACCTGAAAAAAGAATTTTCATTATTATTTGAATATAAATGGTTCAACAAATCACTTTGAAACAAAATGCTGATTAATTTAGTATAAAATTTCGTCAACAGATGGCACCATGTAAAATACCAGTTGCATCTCTTTGGAATTAATTTTAACACACGGTTTTTAACACATTTTCGGTATTACCTTAAATTGATAACAACTTAAGGTTATTATTTTTAATGGTCTTTAAGGATTCAGGCAGCTTGCTATTGAATTCATCGGGTATTCTGTAAAATTGACAATTCACGATGATTTATAAAAATACGTAAGGTAGATAACTGATTAAGATAAAACTTTTTATAAATAAAATTATATCCCAGCTAAAAAAAATCTGCAGAAATTTTTTTTGAAGTTTTCTTAAAGATTTATGCAGATGTTTTGAAGACAGAAAAAAAATCTGCATTTTTTTTCTTCCATTTAATCTGCAGAAAATTTTCTTATCATATTTTTCTCTAAATATTCTGCAGATGTTGTAAGACAGCAAACAATCTGGATTTTTTTTCTTCAATTTAATCTGCATAAAATCTGCAAAAAAAATATTTATATTTTTTTCTTTAAATATCCTGTAGATTTTTTAAGACTTTGCATTTTGTCTTCAATTCAATTTGCAGTTATTTAGCAGATTTTCACAAAATCATTAAACTTGACCAATATCTGTCGATTTTTTGAAGATTTAACTGCAATTTCATAATATCTGCATTTCTCTAAATACATATTTTGCACCATATTCTCTAATATTGCAGGTTTATTTTCCAAAGGATATAAGACAAAATTAGAATGTAATTATCATTACTGTTTAATTCTACAGCAGACAGGAGTTCGCAATCGAAAATTGTCTTAGGAACTAAATTTTTTAAATATGGCACTGAAAAAATGAATTCCAAATTAATCTTTAAAATAAATATTTACGGTCTTACCATTTTAAACTTTCCCCCCATAATTTAATTAATTTCCAATTAGTTTTCCAGCTGTCTTCCTGACTAGCTATTTTCCTCCAAAAAGAAGGGAAAAGTGGAGCTTGCGCCCTTTGGCTGGAGAGAAGACTTACCAGAAAGATAGAAGGTGAAAACGAATTTATTGAAACAGAGAATCTAAATTATTGAACAAAAATATTACTAATCTCATCTCTACGACTTTGAACCACGTATTCTGACCTTGGTTGAATTTTACACCACTAGATCAAAAATTAGATTAATTAAATTAATAATTACATTAATTGAAATTAATAATTAAACCTTGACTGTAGAAAAATCTGCCGAAAATCTGAAGGTATTTGGGACATATTTTTTTTCAGATATTCTACATTTTTTTTTCTGCAGAAAATCTGAAGAAAACATGTTCCAAATACCTTCAGATTTTCTGCAGATTTTTTTTAGCTGGGATAATAGAGAAGAATGAACGAATACCTGTTGTTTTCATTACTTTTGGAGAAAACATCTGTCGGTATTTTAATATTATATGTTTTCTACTGAAACAAACCTGAAAGAAAGAACAAATACACGCGACATATTTGTTGCCATTGTGTATTTTAGAAGAAACTTATTACACTGAATGAATTTGTTCTTTTTGGTGGATGCTGATTGAATATCGAGAAATACAGAAATTTTATTTTAAAGTTTAAACAATAAACTGTATAATAAATAATACAACTTTAAAATGAATAATTATGCTTCCAATGTTTATAAATTAAAACATGGTATTAAAACCGACTCTGACTCCAGTAATTATTTTTAACCAACTCTGACTCCAGCATTATTTTTAACCGACTCTGACTCCAGCATTATTTTTAACCGACTCTGACTTCTCCAGAAAAGGCCGACTCCAGAAAGAACTCTCCATCCCTGATGTAATTAAACAAATGCAACTACCATTTATTAGAACTGGAGTACATGCGCATGAAGCAAGATGCACTGCATACACGAAATCTCAAAGTAAAACTTCACGGAAAGCAACATTTTTAGTAAAAACCCTTGAGCGATTTCCCTTTTCCCTGTTCCTTTGTATCAATTACCAAAATCCGCACACAACGCCATCCATATTGCATTGTTACTGCTTTCAACAATGAAACAGAAACACTCAATTAAATATTTGTTTAAACGATGAAAACGATTTGAATT
Source organism: Araneus ventricosus (assembly GCA_013235015.1). Taxonomy (NCBI): domain Eukaryota; kingdom Metazoa; phylum Arthropoda; class Arachnida; order Araneae; family Araneidae; genus Araneus; species Araneus ventricosus. Next base: position 23,961 of record BGPR01012121.1, read on the forward strand.
GCGATGCAACAATTAATAGTATTGTTGTAAATTAGTTTTTAATTAATATATTTTTAACTAATTATAATTTCGGAATTAAAATGGTCAAAACGGATTCTTTGGATTATTCCCCATTTTTTGGTACTTTCGGCGCGCTTCTCCGTTTAGCGGTTCACACACATACATACATATTTTAATAGTGTAGACTAGCTGTGTGGCACCTGCTATCTCGAATAATGCGTCATTCCCTGGCAGAGAGAAGAAGTGAGGTCATGTGAGGCCTCGGGATAAATATTTTTCATATGCCTGACTGCTTTTTTTTCAACAAATATTTTCACTTACTTTCGCCAAAAAACGTAAATTTCCTTTGAATCCTATATTGTTTAATTAAAACTTTTAAATCTAGCTTTTTAATTACCTTATAGCTAATAACCCTGCGTTACTCGGGATCCACATATAGATTTGAAAGGATATTTACATTTGTTGGGGAAAGTAAGGGACAATATGATTTGTAAAAAACGGAGGCGGGCAGATGAAAAAATATGGATGCCGAGGCATCACGTGACCTCACTTCTTGCCGCCAGGGAATTACGCATTATTCGAGTTAGCCCGTGCAACGGCTGGCCACATTAGCCGCTAGCTCGAATAATACGTCATTCCCTGGCAGAGAGAAGTGAGGTCATGTAACACATTCTCTCCTAAATAAATGAGGAGAAAAGAGCAGTTCAAACCGTCCGCGAAAACTCGTCGAAATCGACTTTTTAAAAGAATCACAAAAAAAAAATGTTATTTTGTACAAAAAAAAATTATACCGTTTCCTGGCGAAATGAATGGTCTACCCGATTCCAAAATTATTTTTTGTCTGAGTTTAGTAAAGAGGGAAGAAAATAACCCAGCGTTTCTCGGAATCCATACTTTTTTCATATGACCGCCTCCAGTTTATTTTTCTACAAATATATTGTCTTTTTTTTCTAGAAATATCTCCTTTAAATCCTATATTGTTGAATTAAAAACTTTCAAATCAAGCCTCTTTTGTCATGTCCACGGAGCTTTTTGTATTAATTCATATAATCTAGGTCTCAAGTACTTGTGCGCACTATTTTAACTGTAACCTGCTATAACTGTTGAACGAGAGTTTTTTGTTTGTGTTTCGCTTCCTGTTTCTACGAATAAATGTCTTGCATGGAAGAATGACTGGTTATTTTCGTATTATGAATCCAGAATTGTTTTAAAGCCACGGTTTTTTTAAAAGCTATTTTTTAAAGCAATTGCAGTTATTGATACGCTGCTAGCGTAATGAGTTATTTCTTAGCATAACGGATAACAGAACATCTTTATTACCTTAAAGCAGTATGGTCTGAATGAAAACAAGAGAGGTTTGGAAAAAAATTTTATTTTAAACTTTTAAACCATAAACCGTATAATAATTAATACAACTTTAAAATGAACAATTATACTTCAAAGATTACAAATTAAATACCAACGTAAATGTAGATCCGGATAGATTGTTATTAATTAAAATTGGAAATAAAATGTATGAATTTCTTTTCATTTTTATGTAAATGGAATTATAAGTAAATAAATTGAATATGTATTAATGTAAAACACATTTAACGAATTTAATCTTAAATGAATTCAAAATTAGCGAATTAAAATACAGTGGCACCTGGCTAATTCGAATTTTTCTCCGATCCCTTGAATTTCCTATTAACATAATGTTGAAATATCGTCTGTGATTCGAATTTGTTTTTGTTAATTCAAAATGAAAACTAAAAAATTGCTTTTATTATTGAATTGTATTCTTTATTTAAATAAACCTCCATGTTGTGTGCTCGGTGATGGCTAGCGAATAATTTTATAAGGCTCTTAATTCACTTGAGGAATTTGCTGTTGAACAATGTTTTTAATCAAAAAGTAATAAAAATTTCCCCTTTTTTTAAAAAAAAAAACTTTAATTACTTTAGATGTGCATTGCACTGTCTGTTTTAAAGCTTCATTATACAGCTGATGAATTCAAAGTGGTTATTAAAGTTGCGTGCTTATCAGGGGTGGCGCCAGAGGGGGGTCCGGGGGGTCCAAGGCCCCCCTGTCGGGGAAAATTTTTGTGCGGGGTATTCAACTGTAGTTGATAAATAATAATCTGGCGAAAATTTGAGACCAATTTCATTACACTCGTCCCCCCCCCGGCGGGGAGATCGTGCCCCCCTGTCGGGCAAATCGCCCCCCCCGTCGGGCAAACTCTAGCGCCATCCCTGGTGCTTATTTATTGAAGTTTAGTTTAGTTATATTAACGTCCCGTTGTGAAGCAACACGGGGATATTTCGGGACGGACCTCGAAATTTTGAGCTGGGGTCAGATAACGAGGATGACACTTCGGCTGGTGTATTTATAAACTGAATTCGATGTCGTTGTGCAATTAGGGACCGAATACCTTAATACAAGTTTTGGATTTATTGTGAAATACTATACCGTAGTGTGTATAATATACCGTCCAAAATTGAACAAACTATGATCTGTTGTATAACAAGCTACTGATCAATCAAAAAGTAATAAAAATTAAAAATAAATAAATAAAATAATAAATAATTGGGAAGTAGTAATAGTAATAGTAATAAGTTGGGATAATAGTAATAAATCAAAAAGTAAAAAAAATTAAAATAAAAGTAAAAATACATAAATAATTTTGAAAAAATACGAAGTTTTCTTTGTTTTTTTGTATATTTTTTCGAAATCAGTTATAGCTTGAAATGTTGTTGCGGAGTTGGTTACTTATCGCATAACGATGCACAATTGACGGATAGAGACTTGAATATATATAAGTTTTTTACACCCTAGTTCGAAACCTTTATGACTAACTTAATTAATTGGGAAGTCAACTTAAAAACAAAATTATGATTAGGTATCAAAAGGCATTTAAAAGCGGTAATTAAATTGTCGTATGAAGAACATTTAAAATAATTCACGGAAAACAAATTATTTGAATGTTCACAGAGAAGATCATTGCGAAAAACCAACGTGAGCAACACGGCAACAATTAGTTTTAATGCAAAGCAATGCCATCTGGTGATGGTAGATAAAAGTATTAATATGAAAATTCAATGAAAATTGGTGCACTTATGCATGCTGCTTGCGCCATCTAGTGGTTTGTTAACAAATTATAATGGAAACTGCAAACAATTTAACGAAATTAAATTTCATTCGTCTTGAATATTATTTGCTTTTAAAATTAAATTCATTGACTGGATAAAGTTTGAATTCTTAAACTTTTAAAACTTTCATGAAACCTCTTAACATATATTATGGTAAAAAACACGTATATAATATTTTTCTTCTGATTTAATTTTTATATTTAAAAGGTCTTAAAGCTAATTGATAATTGTTGGTGGGATAATATTCCAATACATTTTTAGCATTTGAATTTTTGAATTTTATGTTGGAAAATTGAATTAAATACCTTTTAAATAATATACTATACTCCAAATTTAAAGTTTGTTTTTGCAATCGGCAATACTATTCTTTTAAAGTAAAAAATGTTTAATAAAATATCTAAATGTGGTGCGTTAATAATTCCATCTGATACATTTTTATGAGCCTGAAGTATAAAAGTGAGAGAAAAAAAGACTCATTAAAAAGGAAATAAAAGGTTTATTTTTTTGTTAATAGTATCTGCAGAGACATTCTATTATTCGCGAAAAGAAGATTTTATTTTGATGTTAATGAACAATATACAATATTTTAATATACAATGATAGAAACGTAATTTTAATGAAAAACAAGTAGTAGAAATTTTTTAGTTTATTTATCTTGAAAACATTGTACTTATTATTTTTTTTATGAAAGACACTTTATAGTAGGAAAAAAAAATATATATATGTATCTGAAAAAATTGTGTCATCGGTCCCATCAGGGAATAATAATTAAACATAATTAAAGCTGAAATATTTTTCTATTCTCAAGTTCACTCCAGCACACGTGGCATGAACCCAAGTATGGCATTTTATGCACTGTATCACTTCCTTTTTTCTCTTTGTTCCCTCACAAATAATGCAAACGGTACGTATTCTTACTTTATATTCTTTTTGATCCAATATTTGATGACAAAAATTCACAATGTTGTGGAACTGCAGCAAAGGATCCAAGCCGCTGTAGAAACTGTTGATCGAGGCATGACGCAACGTTCCTGGGTAGAACTAGAATATGCTCTTGACATTATTCGTGCTACGAAGGGATCTCAAGTGGAACTTTATTAAGACGGTAAAAAAAATATATAGTCGTTCTATCTATAGCTGCAAAAATTTGTGCTGTTGACCTATTCATTTTTTTAAATAAAATTTTGAAGTTGTAAGGATCTTTTTGGGACACCCTGTACTACTTAATACTACCAGTACTTTTCACAGAACTATATTAACTATATTTATAGTACTGTTCACAGAATTACTAGTTAATGATTTTTATGTGCTTTAATCGTTCAATCATTTTTTAAATTCGCATTTCTTATTTTATTAACATATCTTATTAAAAACTATTCACCACTAAATTCACAAACAAACTTGTTAGAAATTTTCTCTATTATCATATTCAGCTCATAGTGTATAATATATGATTGCAAACACAAAATAGCAGGCTGATATGCAAAAAATCTGGCAGATTCAGCATTCTGTACACAAAAAAGAAATGCCAGGTTTCGTGAATTTCTCATAAATATATAAATTTCTCATGAGTATAAAACAGAGAGTGCATCTGTCCGTGTGTTCCTTTCACAAATCTACAGTTTTCGTAAAATCTTGATGAAATTTGGGACATATGCTCTTCAAAGGGAAAATTTACTGTCCATTTTTCAAAGACTAAAAGTTAATTAAAATTTCAGTTAATTAAAAATTAAGCAAGATTTTGGCGTTTTTCTGCGATATCCTCCGAAAATATTATCTCACAAAAGCTATTTTTATACCATCTTAAAATTCAAAGAATTAGTTTTTCAGTAGCGCCGATTTCATTTCCGTACACTTTTTTCCCTTAATTTTAATAAATTTTTCAAAATTAATTTTATGCGCAAATATACGGACTCAAATACGGAAAATATACGGAAGAATACAGACGGAGAACTGTTGGCAGAACACATTAACAGAATTCTGGAAGAACGCTAAGAAAAAGTTTAAAAGCAGACGATTAACAATTTATATCAGTAGCAACTATTGATTTGGTTCAGTTATTCCATTTTAGCAGGAATTATTCAGAATCATTTTTACTGTTCCAAAGAGTGAAAATAGATCATTGCACTCCTAGTTTTTCCAGTCTCCCACAACGTTTCGATACTGAAAAGATCAGGTTATTCTCTATGTAATAAACGCAGGGCAAACATTTCACACGATTTTATAGCTTGTCTTGTCATAAACATTTTATATCTTTACTATTACATTGAAAGCTGAGTAAACACTGATTAACTTCATATGTATTATTTTAAAGGGTGTTAATAGTCCATAAATTTTGAATAAGTAATAAAATGTTGTGTTGTGATAAGCTGCATGTAAGTTTCCAACAGAAAAGGTAGAGTTCCTATTCGGGATTATATACTCAGCTCTTGACAAAATCATTAATATTTGCAGATGGCTACAAAAGTCATAAAGAAAGAGTCGCGCACCAAATTCAATATTGAATCATCAGGTGATACTACAAGAGCCTGACATGTTAAATGAAACATGTTTTTTCTCACATAAAACAAGTTTACTATGTTTACAGGAGATTCTGATGCCATACGTTTGCTTGAATAACAAACATCTAAATGGCAAACCGATAGTGCACGCGATGTATTTCAACACAGACAAGACACTATTACAGGCCCAGTGGCGAATCCAGGATTCGGGTCGGGGGGGGGGGGGAGGTCATAAAAGTTTTGTATCGTTTTGTACCTCATGGCTTATATAAACCAAAACACTTTAACATTACAGACTTTCCTCTCCTGACAATAAGAATAATAAAGAACATTACAATACTTTCGATAATTTAATAAAAAATACAATGAAATAACTAGCCAAAAAATGTTTTCGACCGCGCCAACGCTAACAGTACAGTGGAATGACTAGAAAAGTAGGAAAATTTTCGAGCCTGTCAAGTCAGAAAGCAATGTTGTCAATATTTTATTACTATTTTTTAAAAATAAAAATTAAGATCAAACAGTTGTAGTGATTTTAAATTAAATCAAGAATTTTGGTTTAGCTCTGGGGGGGGGGGCTGCAGCCCGTTAGCCCCTCCCCTGGATTCGCCACTGATTACAACAGATTCTTTCTCCTGCTAAATTAGGCTAACCATTTCAAGATGCAGTCAAGTTGGAACGGAGAATTCTTCAAAAGCTAACCTTTTCAAAATTAAATTTACTGTTCATTTCAAAAAGCCGCAACTAACACTTTTGGACGATTTCACTACGGAAAGGGGTGACAGGCAGTGAGTAAGATGAGCCCTTTTCCGGAGTTCTTTGTTGGTCGTGATTTTCGCCTGGTTAGACGTATCTTGTTTAGTTAGTCTTTTCCGATGTGAATATTCATTTTTTTTTTGGAATCGTAATATTTATTTTAATTCGAAACTTGTACATTATTTGTTTACATGGATGGTTCAAGTGGCAAGAAGAGTGGTAGTAAGAAAGTTTTAGTTATTTATTTATTCAAAGAAAGCACACTACGGAGATGACTCCATTTATAGAGTGCATGATCAAAAACATACAAAAAACACAAAGAAACGTATATTGAAAAACGTATATAAACAAAGATGAATGAACAAATATTCATTTTTGTTGTGAATCGTAATATTTATTTTAATTCGAAACTTGTACATTATTTGTTTACATGGATGGTTCAAGTGGCAAGAAGAGTGGTA
>BGPR01012121.1:30816-46094 GCA_013235015.1 Araneus ventricosus
CAGAGATGACTCCATTTATAGAGTGCATGATCAAAAACATACAAAAAACACAAGCCACAAAGTGAATTAAAACACAAAGAAAAAAAGTAACTGCAGAGAATACAACAGTTCAAAGCTCAAAACAACATTATTTATACAAATGTAAACATATAAATGTTTTAAAACGAAAACACGCAATTGCAAAATCACTAAAAACACACTGAGGTTCCAAAAGTCCATGTTGCATACCCTCACATTAAAATTATTAAAAAAATCACACACTCTTTTTTAAAAATTTAGAACAATTAAATCACAAAACCATTAAAAAAGCGAGGGTCAAAAAGTGAAACACACACAAACACTAGATCAACGCATAAAAATCTTAATATTTATAGTCAAGCGTAAGAAAAGAAAAATAAATCATGTCATGTAGGTCAGGTTTATATTATGTTATTAAATTTTGTGAATGTGAAGCAGAAAACGGGGAATTAATCACACATCCTAGAAAACGAACCACTCAAATTGTAAGGGCTACGCAAAATTTAAAGATCCATTTAAAGAGACCCATTTTAGTGAAATCAACTCCGCCTGACGCAAGCGCAAAAGCGAGGAGTGTTTCCGAATTTGAGAATGAACGGAAGTTAATATTTTTTTAATACGAACCACTTATTTATAAGAAAGCATCTGAATAATTCTGGACAAAGAGTCAAAAGGCTGGACTCTCCCCCGATTCTCTTTAAATTGATCTCCTTAATTTTACAATCGTTATGCACTCTACTCATGGCCAGTGCTTAGGTAAATATTTTTTGGGTATGAGGCACGGATAAATACCAAAAACTGGGTATTTTGCAAAAGAATAAGTATTTTTGTAGGGTGATTGATGTTTAAACCTAAGAATTCAAAAAGATTTGTAAACAATTGTATGCTTCATTTTAGTTTCCATTATCAGCTCTTCATCATTTTAAAACCAAATCTCACATTTTCTTTTTTTAATTTAGTTCAAATGACTCTTTTTTCAAAAAAAATCAGCAAATACATTATTGCTCATTTACTACCTATGGTAATTTAAAAAGGGTCGATATTTATAAATCAAGTATTTTATCTGAAATTTTGCATGATATGTAGTTTTTATAGAAGAAAAAAGTTGTAAAAAGTTCATATGTTTCTAATTTTTCTTTACTTTACCTTTCATTCAATATATATATATATAGAGTATAAATCGAAAAATGAAAGAGGATAAAATGTGAAATGAAAAACGCAATAAAAGCACAATAACGTTTCTTCAGGGGATGAAGTTATTGTGAATTGCTAAATATAAAAGTTTGACATTTTCTTGCAATCAGTTATGCCGTAAGGCCTAAAACACTGATTTTCATCCCTAATGCCAAAACAACCAGAAAAAAACAGAGAGAGGAGTTTTGAATAATTAAAACAGAATTGCGATGTGATAACATTAGAGAAAAGTAAGAAAAAATATTTTACGTACCAGAAGGACGGATGTTGACGTGGCAGTGTATGCGGAGGGTCACGGTACAGACTGGCGTTGAAGGGGTGTGAACAGAGAGTCAAATAACAGTTTTCGCGTTTAACTTTGGCTGTTGCCAGGGGAGTGTAGTATGTTGTGAACGATGAAGATTAAATGGAAGAGCGATAACGATATATAGCGTAGAGAAATATTGGAAGAAATCAGTAAAAATTGAGAGACCAGTGAAAAATGTTTAAAAGATGTGTTTTCGAGGTTATATATATATATATTTGAGTGTCCCAAAAAAATGAAAGTCGTTTTATTTCTCCGTATATCCTCTTATTTTTTTTCCTTTTATGTCAAAACAACTGTAAATAAAGTTTCATGTAATGTGAGCAACCCGTGCCGACTTGCATCTAAACCTGTCAGTCAGTACTTGTGTACTGAAGCGAGCGAACGCTGACACATGTCGGCCTGACACGTATCTGTTGCGGAGCACACAGCAGCTGCAAATGGTAAAGACAAAACAAAACAGGAAAAAAGTTTTTGGAAAGCTTCGACAGTGGCAATGCGCAACCCGTGAAACGTGTCAGTACCAGTTTACTCAGGACAGCGCACATACACGTGTCAATGAGGTTATAATTCCAAGTTTTTTGTTAGTAAATGTTTGCATAGTTTTTAATCAGTGAACAGAACATGGCAGTGGAGCTGTGTAGTTCTAAAAAAGTGATATTTTTAATAAGGGAAATAAAACATCAAATAAAGGGTTCAAAACTTCCCTCTAATGGACAAGTTATCGCAGTTTTGCTTACAATATTCGAGAAGTGAATTTAACTGTTAATGAAAGTGCAAATCTCGCTATTCGCGAACGTATTATCTTTTAGTAAAAGGCACGCATGCCTACAAAATCGTTGCCAAATTATGTGATTAAACTTGCTAACCTGTATCAAGTTTGGAGAGACTTACAAAAAAATGCAAAGAAATTACAAGACGTATTCAAGCGGCGACAACAAGAATTTGTAAGTAATTTAGACAATTTGCTCGACATTGCACACGCTGATGCACTTCAGTTAATGAAAATAGAGGAAGATAGGATGTTCTTGCAGCGCCAAAGAGAGCCGGGCCGACCTGGTCACTTAGGTGGAGTGAATAAAAAACTGACCGACAAAGAGGAAAGGGCGGGACTTCGAGATGTCAAAGAAGAAAATCGGCGAATCAAATATGTTTCCGCTTCAAAATCCTCGGCATCATACGAGCCATTGCGAGAAGATTCCTCTTCGAATTCCAGTGAAAATATAGATTCAGAAGATTTCCCAACACTGATCGAAAGCTGAGAACCTGCGACATGTAAATCAGTAATGAGGAAAGATTTTATAATTCCAAAATGAGTTGCTGCATTAGACAGGTGTCAGTTAAGTATGCTAGATTCTGTGTTTATTCTTGAAGCTACTATTGATGCACTTGGATGTAACGTTGACGAATTTCCGATAAGCAAGTCTTCAATTCAAAGAATCCGAACAGAAAAACGGAAGGAACCCGCAGAAGACATAAAAATTGATTTCCAAAACGAGGTACCGGATGTAGTGACCTTACATTGGGATGGCAAACTGTTACCTGCTTTGAATGCTCGAAAATCGAAAGGAGAACGCTTGCCTATATAGTTATTTCATATGGACTTAAAAAACAACTCATTGCTGTGCTGAGACTGGATAATTCTACAGGCAAAGAATAGGGACAGGCTGTTTGGAAGGCGATCTTAGATTGAAATCTCGAAGACAAAGTCCAAATTCTCTATTGTGATACTACGGCTTCGAATACATGTAGTTTTAATGGTGCTTGTGCGCTCCTCAAGCAAAAATTTGATAGGGAAATGTTTTTTTTCTCTTGCCGCCATCATGTATACGAACTGGTATTGAAGGCCGTATTCGAAGTCAAAATTAAACAAGTGACAACAATCCCTGATATTCCACTTTTTAAAAAGCTGAAAGATAATTGGAAAAACATCGATCCCACTAAAATACAGTGCTATAGAGAAACAGTGGAATTGTTCCGAACCGTAACCGAACTTGAAAATTTGCTTGCCTGTTACCGCGCTGAACTTAAAAATGTTATGGTCAGAGATGACTATCGAGAGTTGATCGAACTTTCTATTGTATTTTTAAGTGGAGATGCAGAAAAAATTTTTAAATCAGACTTCCAGGTGCCATGCAGCAAGCTAGATGGATGGCCCGAGAGATTTATTCCCTAAAACTATCGTTATTTAGTTCTCAGCTGAAATTAAACACCAAGGATCAGGAAGCACTGTTAGACGTCTGCTTGTTTATCGTGACAATCTACGTTAAACCATGGCTTCAATACATTTGGCAGTTAAAGCACCCTACAAAGATTTGTGCTTTTTGAAATTTTTGAAAGCTTACGAAAAAGTGAATGAAAGTATCTCGAAAGCTGCTTTACAGAAATTTAGCCAGGATTTATGGTTTTTTACTGACGAAATAGCAGTATTGGCACTTTTTGATGATGATGTGGACGAAGAAACAAAATTAAAAATGGTTGCAAATTTACATAGATAAATTTTCTCGACCCATGAGAAAAGATACATTCCATCGAAGGAAGAACTTTGTGGTTCATTGTATGGTGAATTTGATACATTGATTTTATAGTTTTTATTTTAGTTATTTATTTATATCGCGCAATTGTTACCTGTTATTTTATTTTTTTACAGAGAAAAGCATCGATGATTTCATATCAGTCAAAAGCCAGTCATTGTTTTCTAGACTCAAAATTGATGATAGTTTTCTCAACGAGAGTCCCTCTTCATGGGCAAATAACGCCTTAGTTTCTAGACTTGAAAAACACAGTCTCAATGCTTAGAGCAGCGAACGATACAGCTGAAAGAGCGGCAAAAATTATGCGGGACTTTCATGGTTTAATAGCGGTTGAGGAGGAAAAAAAGCAATTTTTGTTACGTTGCGTACAAGTACACATGAAGATCTATCCTGACAGTAAAAAGCAAACATTAAAACGAAAATATGTACAGTAATGTTTCTTTTACTGTTATATGGCAAAAAATATCTGCTTTGAATAAATTGGTGTCTTATGTACCAAAAAACATACATTTTGCAATCTTTCCATAGTATTCCCCGTACAAGATTTCACGTTCAAATTTGACCTAAAGTCGGCACGGGTTACCGTTATTTTATTGCAATAATACGTTTTATTTATGTTACTGAGGTGAAATAGAAAAAAAATAGAGGGTATGCGTGTTCGAATTTGCAAAAAAAATTTTTCCCTTGTATCTTGGGTAATATAATCTTATATTACAAAATATGGCAAACTCTTGCAAAAATACATACAGACAGTGATAGAGAATTTAAATAAGCAAAAAGATACAATTATAGTAAATAATAGTGTAGAGATATTAAATGTAATTAAAGATATAGAAATAACTAGTGTACATACTTTTGACTTCCAGAATTTATTTAATAGTATAGATATTGAAGATTTGACTAATACCCTAGTAAATATACATAAAGATTATGATCTTAAAAAAGATATTAACATTAATAATTTTAAAAATCTTATTAATCTTGTTCTAAAAGAAAATTATATCTTTTTTTTATTTTTATAATAAGATTTTCCATCAAATTAAAGGATTACCTCAAGGAGGTCCAGCTAGCAATAGTTTAGCAAATATTTATCTTCACTACTATGAGAAAGATTTGACTAATTATAGCCATAGTATATTATTCCGCTATATAGATGATTTAATATTATTCAATAAAGAAATAAACCTTAAGCCACATATTGACTTCTATCCTGACTATTTAAAACTTATAAAAACTAATGACAATGAATTAGCTGCAGAATTTTTAGATCTAGATATTAAAATCATAGATAATAAATTAGTAACAGATATCTTTGATAAAAGAAATGCATTTAATTTTCAAATTAATAAATTCCCTTTTTGGAATAGTAATCTTAGCATTTCTGTCTTCAAGAATTTAGTAAAAAATTATATAATTAGAAATAATAATTTAGTAACAGACATTGATATTAGAATTAAGAACATAAAAAATTGTTATTCATTTTCACTGGATTATGGAATGCCTATAGGCTTTCTAAGAGTATATATAGATAAGAAATATTTAGGTCATTTAGAATAAAACTTTGATATTGGTTTATAAGGGAATATTTTTATTTCTATGTTAGTGGGATAGTATTTTCACATATTCTACTCGTAATGTGAAGTTTTATTCAAATTTGGCTATTGAGTTATTGGTTTCAGATATATTACATAGATGGCGCCAGGATCTTTCATATGACATTTTCCTTTTTAATAGACATTTTTACCAATTTTCAAATATTATCTAGATAAATAACTGTATTACATTTTTTAAAATGGTTTTGAGAATTTTAATATAGGTATCTTACTAATTCTTGATATCAAAAATTAATTATATTATTTGGTCAATTTTGCTGTTTCATGGTAAGAATTTTGGTTGTGGCAACATGTGATGTCAATGTGATTGGCGGGTTATATTGATAGAGATGAATTCTGGTAAGTATAAGAGGAGACACCGATTAGTTAATGTTTATTGAAAAGTATGGGTATTTTATTGAATTATAAATATACGGTCTTTAGTGCAATATAATGTTATATTACATATTTTTATCCTGAATTATAGTCGTTTCTATACAGTTGTGTTTTATTGTTAGGGTTAGTATAAGACTTTTCTTTCTAAATTCTTTCATTTTAGGGTAAATTACCCTGTTTGTTTTTCAACAACAATAGTAACAGGGATGGTTTGTACAACAAAATTAATTTAACCTGGCTAAAGCTTGTCCACAGCCAAGCTGCTATTTTAATTGTAGAAAACTCCATTTACTTGGTTTGACTATTTCAATACTTTTAATAACAACAGAGTTTTTTACTTGTAGACATATAAATGCTTAAACTTGATTTTTTGTTCATGGTATCTTTAGTATTTTCAAATGTTTTAGATTTTATTTAAAATTGATGTATTGTTCAAATAATGACTTTTTAGTTTAGGATTTGATTCTTGATATGTTTTGTTTACTTTATTTCTGTATGATTATATACAAGTTATATTTGGATTTATATATTATATATATGTATATATATATAAAATGATTTCTTTGTTGCAGTCGTTAAATAAAAAACAGGCCGAGTTATTAAGTAATTTTCATTTATTAAGGGAGAGTGGCAGAAATACGTGCATCTTAGTTGAAGTTTTCAGTAAAAAAAGCGAACAGAAAATCCCTGCATTTCCTCAGGTAAGGATTTAACAGATAGACACGTGATCAAAGTGAAGGGAATATTGGCTATTTTTAGTATATTACGTAAGTGTTTTAGGGAAAAGTCTGGAAAAGAATTCGCGATTTATGTGTGCGTGTGAAAGTAATTAGAATATTCTTTTGGTAATAAATATGCCAAAACGCGAGATTTAATATACCTCCAGAGTGGGAAATAAAACGAAACTGGAGTTTAAGAAAAGTGATTTTGGAATACATTAAGACTTAAAATATATAATATTAGAATTTAAAAGTAAAATTAAGTAAGATTATATATATATATATATATAATGATTTAAATTTTAACGATAACTTTGATTATTTTTAAAGATACCCCTATTTTAATTACTACTACCTCCACTAGAATAAGCTCACTTTGACTTCCTCTTCGAGTCACGAGTTTTTGCCCTGTATGACCTCTCTGCGCATTGTTAACGCCCCTTCTTCTAGCTCTGCTTAGATTACAGCAGTGGCGCACGGTCGGCGTTGTTTGCAAGAATGATCGTGGCGTGGACTCGGAATTATTATTTTAAAATGCTAAGTAAATTTATCATCGTCACTTTATTGTGTTCCTGAAATAAGGATGAAGTTTTCCTAAAGAGCTGTGAATTTATTTTAAAGATTCCATGCCAAAATTGGAGATGTTACATTAAAGCCGGTAGGATCTGTGGAATGTTTTCTCCCAGTGTGTGAAACCCCGTAGAAGCGGCCATAATAACTAAAATTTGTGCTTCGTCATAAAATGAGGGAAAGAGTACTCGGTCTTATTCTATTGGATTACGCCAGGAATCAGTGTTTGATGATTTTCGTATGCTGCGACTTCAAATGAAAAGAAACAACTGCATGTTTACAATAGCATCGGCCTAATTCGCCATGAAAAAGCAAAGCTTACTGTTCAGCAACGGATTCCGAGACTACCACTTTAGGACGATTTTACACCGGAAAGGGGTGTCGGGTCAGTCATATGAGCTCATTTCCGGAGTTCTTTGTTAGATCACGCTCAGTAAAATGTAAACATCACACTTCCATTCTTTACTTTCCCCCTATTTTGATGAAAATAACTCCGCCCGGCACATGCGCAAAGCGCGGAAGGTTTCCGAATCCGTGGCTATACTATACTTTAGTGTATCAACGTCGAACGTCACTCGTCCCCGCTTGAGTGCTAATTTCTGGTGTCAGTCGGCTGTGTTTACTTCAGGTTTTTCTGGATAATGCTTCCTTCCTCAAAGATGGTGCTATGTGTTTTTCAAATACCTTCAAATGTGCAGGAGGAATTCAGCGTGTGTGTAGTTCCACGTCAAGGAGTAGTGACCTACAGTTGCTACGAAGGACCAAGAATTCGAATTCAAATGAAATACCAAATATTAAAAATTATTTTACGTACCAAAAACTGAAGGATACAGCCAACGGGAGATTGGACAAAGAACTGAAGGGAACGCGTCGTGTAGAGTCCGGATGTTTACGAAATATGACGTTACCTTCTTTTGCGCCAAAATTCTAAGGTTGGGGGGAAGTTTCGATTAAGATTAAGATACCGATCGAAACAAAGATGAAAGCGATGTAGATTGAGAAAGCGATGAAGATTAAAGATATGATGATAAAATAAAGGGAAAATGATAAAAAAAGGATGTATTTAAAAATTAGTGGATATTGAAAAAATAATTAGAAAACTGTAAGTGTTAAATAATATTCGAATTCCATTAATATACGACTGAAAGATTCCTTTTCGAGGTAATCCCATTAGACCTGTCTGGCTTAAGAGACCCTGCCACAGTGTAAAAACTGCGCCAGCATCGTTCTAATATGCAATCCTTTACTTGCATCTTAAAGCCATTAATTAAAGGTTCGTAGAAGGGGGTAGGCATTTTATTACTATTAAGGTTATTCATAAGGTGCTGAATTTTTATCGTTGCATGTTTTGCTAATTCTTATGAATTGATTAATGATAGTGTTTTTTAAATTTTAAAAGAGATATTTGAGTTCCAGAAAAAATACATCCATTAACGTCGAATTTAAACTCGGTTCTTTTGTCATAAATATCTATTTTTAAAATATTTTGGCAATCAATAATTAAATCCAGAAAAAATAACTGGTTCTTGATAGCTATTGGTTTGGATATTTAAGTTCATTTGGATACAGATCATTATTAGTTGTATTGAAATCTTCATGGTTGAATATAATAAGGTCATCAATGAATCTAAAGGATGAATTCAAATTAATAGCGATATTCCGTTCTAAAAAGTGCAGAAACAAATTGGAAAGCAGAGATGAATAGCTGGTCCCTTGTGGGATGCTTTTAACTTGCTGGAAGATATTTTTCCCTTTGAAAATAAAGTTATTGTAAATATAGTAATTTGTAAGATCTTTCCAGAATGTTATTGGGATATTTAGTAAGTTTTTTAGGTCGTAGAAATAATTCATTAAGATTTCTTGTAATTTATCTAATGGGATACTTGTGAAGAGATCTTGAAAATCATAGGTTTATATTGTATCTATTTTATTATTTCTAAGGAATTCTATAACTTTATTATTGTTTTTAATTATCCAGGTGAAATTTTCGTCTTCAATAAACTAGAGGATTATATTGAGATATTTTGAGAAGATTATTCCAGGCTTATTCAAATAGGTGTTCGTACCGCAAGTTATGTATCTAAATTTTATAGGGTGCTTACGGAACTTAGGATAAATGACAATATACAGAAGGTTGTTATTTCCATTGTAGAATCCAATTTTTTTTGTTAAGGGCTGAGATTTTTTTCTTAATAGTGATGTTATTAGATTTATTCTGTTTATAGGTTTCTGAATACACTGGACAACAACCATTTTGTTGCCCGTATGATTTTAGCTCATTCTTATGTACTTTCACGCTCTGAATTCGAAAAACCAATCAGAATTTGTTTATCACCTTCCATTTTTATGCAACACGAACTCGCACCAAAACCTCTGTCCACTCCTTTCTTTTATTTGAATCAATGTCGTAGCCAGGATATTTTTTGTTGCCTTTGAGATTTTAACTGATAATGGTGTTTTTATGGTCACTAAACCCGAATATAATCTCGAAAAACCCCTATAACATACTGTTTTTCAGCAACACTACTCATAATTGCTTACATGTATATAGAAAATGTCAATGAAATATGTCGGATCTTGTGTCAAAAATACTTTCCGAAAAAATTAATTGCCGGCCAAGAAGATAATGTTTGGGTTTGAAATGCTCCTACAAATATAATTTTCATAAAGAAAAGGCTGTATGTCAAAAATTATAACACGTGTTTTTGGATCGAGATTCCTGCAACGCAAATACAATTCAATGCATGAGCCACTTTGTAAGGACAGATGTTTCTATTTAGCAGTACGTGGAAGCTTTTGCCAAGATGGTGATGTGATATTTTGTAATGTTGTTGATTCGTTGTTTAAGGCTCTAGGATTACAACATAACCCTCAAGAATGGCGTTTGTTTATAGACTCTTCAAAGGTCAGCTTAAAAGCAGTTCTCTTACACAATAGTAACAAGCACCTTCGATTCCTGTAGGATATGCTGTTCGTATGAAAGAAACATACGAAACCTTGAAGCATATGTCGTTCAGTATTGAGTACAGCAAGCATTCTTGGCATATATGCGCCGACTTGAAAGTGATTGCTGTCTTAGTTTGATTGCAAGCAGGCTACACCAAGTTTTGTTGCTTTCTGTGCCAGTGGGACAGCAGGGACAGAAAAAAGCACTACATCAAGAAGGTGTGGCCCAAGTGACAGTTCCTCATACCGGGTGTGAAGAATGAAGAGAACGGACCACTAGTTGCCTCAGAAAAAATTCTCTTCCCTCCATTGCACATCAAGATAGGTTTGATGAAGAATTTTGTTAAAGCGATGGACTGTGGAGGAAGTGGTTTTCAGTACTTACGTCTAAAGTTTCCAAAAGTGAGTGAAGCAAAAATTAAAGAAGACATATTTGTTGGGCCTCAAATTAGACAACTAATGAAGGATCCGGTGTTTGAGATTAAACTGACTAAGAATGAAGCTCCAGCATGGACATCGTTTAAGGAGTTTGCAAAAAACTTCCTCGGAAATCACAAAGCGGAAAACTAAGGCAAATCGTCAATAACTTGCTTAAAGGCCTACAAAACCATGGGATGCAACATGTCGTTGAAAATCCATTTCTTGCACTTCCACTTAGAATTCTTCCCTGAAAACCTTGAATCAGTAAGTGACGAGCATGGTGAACGGTTCCATCAGGATATCTCGAATATGGGAGCTCGTTACCAAGGGAAATGGAATCCCAAAATGTTAGCCAACTATTGTTGGACATTGAAAATGGATATTCCTCAAGACAAGCACAGTCGACAGGCCAAGTACACAAGAAAGTGAAGGTTTGTAACATTTTAATATGCCTGTGTAAATATTGCAAGCTGAATATGATTTCCTAATGTATATAATAAGAGTTATTACGTTGCTTAAAAAATAAGGGTGATTGAAGAAAAAATTTAACAGATTTGAAATCAGGGCACAAAAATACATAGGTAAAACCCTTTCTTTCTGAAGCAACATGAAAATTTTTTTTTGTTGTCTAGTGATATTTTAATTCTGTATCTAAAAGTTCAAGATAGAATTTCCTGCAAATTATTGAGTAGTTGCCGGCTGCCTTGTCAATAGGAGTTATAAATGAAATGTTGTTGCATAGTTTGGATACTTTCCTTGATACTTCGGAATTTGTAGGTTTCATTTTTTGAATTGATTTGTCTGTAATTGTTTTTTATGAAGTGCGTAAAGTTGAAATACATATAGCACAGGTGTGTGAAATTTTTAAAAATCTTTTAGGCAAAAATTATCAAGGTCATTGAAAAAGTTTTAAAAATGTTTTTTAACAAAATTTTGAAAATAGAACGAAATTTGGTACCTTTATTCATTAGTGACCTAAATTCTTTGTTATCTAAAATATTTAGGTTGCCAGTAAGGATGTGTTTATGAAAAGGATACACATAATTTATATATTTTTCTTTATTGCAATGACATTGAAGATTGATTCTATTAGTTTCTATATTTTTACAGAAAGAATTATAATTAAAGACCCTTCTTCCAAATGTTGTGTCTATTTCAGGCATTTGTTTATTTCTATATTTTTTTATTGGAAATAAGTTAGAATTTTCTTTAAGTGCAGAGTTTTATTTAAATTTGTTGAATATTGGATTTTTGAAGTTAATTTTCATATATAGGTTTGGTTTGATCTTACTTTTTCTTATGTAACTTTGCTATCATTGCTTTAGATAGATCATTGAAGAGAATAAGAAAGTATTGATTATCAGTTTTGTAAGCATGCAGAATATTTTCAAAAATATGGCATAGTTTATTTTTAATAGAGAAGATGAACTTTTTACGGGTTTGTAGTTCAAACTATTATTGAAATCGTTTTCAATTCTTTTCAGTTCTTGATAGAGCGAATAATTCAGTTCTTCTTTTGATAATCTATTATAATTTTTCCTATTTTTACCCCTGCCTCTGCAACCTCTTTTTTTATGTTATGGCTAGTACCAAAAAGCTGTTGATGTATAACAGTTGTTAAGATTGATCATTTTATTTTGAAGTATGTTATTAAGTCCATATGGGGCAATAGTTTTCAGTTTTAGCATGTAGAAGTTTTCCATTTCTAACCTTGTTTTTACATCACTAATCGTAGCCCAACAGCTAATTTTCTAAACCGTTTGATATAGGCCTATACTTCCAGTGGGGAAAAATGCTTTAGATGCCTTAAAAATTATATTTTAAGTTGATGGAGTCAATGAATGCATTCTAAAAAAAAATTAGTCTAAATTTCTAACCCTCCCCCAATTCTATTAGTCATATGCAGTAAAATATTCCTGGCATACTAGCATTTTAAACAAAAAAAAAGTACCTGTCTTCCTCGACTAAAACTAACCGAGTTATGAAGCTTTGAATATCACTACTTTGACGCTTTTAGATACAAAGGCCGCCTCTTGGAAGATCCGTCAATCAACGCTGGTCGTCAACTGGTTTAAAATAATGAAATTCATATCGTCATAACTGGTGCAGAAGAGTATAACTTTTTTTTGTTTAAAACGTTAATATGTCAAGAATATTTTATTTAATCTAGCAGTTGTACACGACGTTGCTCGGGATTAAAATTCTGTCACGTTTAATATTTTAAATGTAAAAACTACTTTTGCACAGAACATTATCATACACAAAATTCTTTTATTGTCCGAAACATTTTTTAATTAAAATGATTAAATCAATTGAACCAGAGGATTTTTAAAAACCGCCGATAATTAATTTTCTCCATAAGTTATTAGAATGTTTGTTATACAGTGAAACCTCGCATAACGAGCAAAATAAATTGTAAAAAAATGACTCACATAACGAACGACGTTACGTGACGTATTTGAGTCATTGAAATAGCGTAATTGAGTTATTTCTTTTAATAAGAGTAACAGAACAGCTATACCTAGGGTTACCATTGTCCGGATTGGCGTCCGGATCTTCAAAATGTCCGGATTTACGCCAGGGAATGTGGCAAGAGCGAAATTTGGTTGTATTAGGGAAAATCTATTATATTCAAAAAAGCTGATACCATTCCGCCAACGAAAGAAATCTATAATTTACGCTATTGGTACACCCCCTATAATATAAATTGTTAATAGTCTGTTTTTAAACTTTTCTTTTAGTGTTCTTTCTGAAATCTGTTAATGTGTTCTAGCTACAGTTATTCTTATGTATTCTTGTTCTTCAACTATTAAAAATATCGTTACAAATTGCGTAGAAAATTACTTTTGAAAAAATTATTAAAATGAGAGAAGCAAATTGAACGGAAATGAAATTGGTGTCACTGAAAAGTTAATATTTTGAATGTGATTGCAAACTTACAAGTACAGTAAATTGCCACTAGATGGCACCACAATACTATGACTAAATTTTGAATATAGTTTAACTCGGGGGAAAAAGGTGATTTGAAATACAGTATCTGTTAATCTGAACCCCAGGATTCCGAAATTTCAGGAAATGCGAACAACTTTTTTAAATTTTCTGAAAAAATTTCATTAAAAAATGAAAGGAAATAACAATTAGGAATCAGGAACAAAGCTATGTTTATTCCTAACTCAAAAGAAACATCTGAATTGGTATTTAAGGATTAAATATAGCTCCTTAATTAGTAGAAACAAAATTGGTTACGTTCTTTTGACGTAAGGAACTAAACCCGCATGACGATGCAAATCGCAGCTACCTCTTACCTCCGTACCCTTTCACAGAATACCCAAAGTCGATACTCTACTGCAATGGTTCCCAACCCATGGGCCGCGGCCCACTTGTGGGCCTCGGATAGCGTATTAATGGGCCGCGAAATGCTAGTCAAGAGTCGAAGTCAGGGGAGCTTCAAGAGTTTTCACTTGTTCCTTGCTTTATGAAACAATATATTTTTATTGCTTTTACAGTAAGCTGCACTTATCGTGGTCCAATAGCTAATTTCTAAACCGGTAGAGATAGAACATGTAGTTGAAATTGGAAAAATGCTTTGAATAAAGGGAAGAATTATATTTTATGTTTTTTGAGTCACTAAATATATTTCTGAAAAAATTACGAATTCTAACTTTTTATACTGTCCCCCCGGTCCTATCAGTCATAAATAGAAAAATATTCTTGGCACTCTAAAATATTAACCAAAAAAAAGTCCCACTCTTCAGCGACTTAAACTGAGCGAATTATGGAGCTTTGAATTTCATGATTTTTACCAATCAGCGGCCTCGTCGAGCAACTGCTGCGCATTGATTGGTGAATCGTCTGCAAGACGGCTATTGAAATGGTGCAAAGTGGTCTAAGTCAGCGATATTCAAAGATCCATAACTCGGTCAGTTTTAGTCGCAAAAGAGTGGGACTTTTTTTGTTTAAAATGTTAGAGTGTCAAAAATATTATTCTAAATGTAGGAATTGTATTTTCCCAGTCTAGCTCAAAAGCGTAAGTTTAATTTCTTCCCAATAATGATTTCTCACTTTCCGTACAAGCGCATTTGAATATTGTGGTGTCAGCAGAAAGATATCGAATGATAAGAATCACGCGCTTTCTCACGGTAATCACGTGATGCGTAGGTGTAAGCTCTCCGTTAAAAACCCAATGTAATGTTTTAATCGGGGGGGACGACTTTTTGAAATCAAGCAGACATGCTGTGGATGCGAGTGTAACGAGTTAACGGGGTTTCATCCCTGTTAGCACGGCGGCGATGGGCGATGGCTGTACTGTGGTTGTAAGCTGTAACCTATAACTGTAAGCTGCAGCTAAGCTATACCAACTAACTAAACCTTCTACTACTGAATTATGTCAGATGTAAACAGTGATTAACAACCCTAACTTCTTCTCTAAATGTAAATAATATTACACCTGTACATGAAATACTTTTCTTATTTCATGTGTTGTTTTAATTAATAAATAATTTAGTTTTACTTCTGTTTCACCATCCTTTATCTTTGGCGCATTTACCCCTAGAGTGTTCATAGCCAAAGATAGTAACTCTTTTCT
>BGPR01012122.1:0-46093 GCA_013235015.1 Araneus ventricosus
GAAGTTATATGCTGTAGAATTTTCTTTGTAAAAATTAATATACATATTTTTGCCTATAATAATGGTAATGTTTAGCATTCCATTACATTTTAAATCATTAAGTTTAACCGGGCAATGTAGCTTTCTGTTAGTTTTAGAAATAATTCCAATGTAACATTTGAATATTGTTTTTATTTATTTTCTCTTTTTTATTCTATTGTTATTTAAGTATTATGTAATTCACGCCTGTAGCATATTTGATGGAATGTAGCATGAAAAATCTAAACAATATTTATGAACATATTAAATAACTGAAAAAAGGTAAAACCCCGAAAATATCTAAAAGTTGATTTGACTTTTTTTAAATATTTCATTTCATCACAGTGGCGTGAGCGAATCTATTACTTAAAGGTTTATCATCAGTTAATAAGAGAAAAATTATCTTTCTTTTCTTTTGAAGAGAAGGGGCACCTTTTTCTACCTATATTTTACTATAGTTTCGAAGTTCAATGCCTATGACCACTTTCAAACTCGACTATCTTATACACCTATCTGAACAACTAGTAACTCGGAATTATTTTTAAAAAAATTTATTGGTGCGAAAAAGAGACCATTCAAATCTATTGCAAAATATTATTTCTCTCCTTTGATGCACTAAAATATTTATTACCTTTCACTTCGTATTAAACAAACTCTGAAGCTGTAGCAAAGTTGTTCAGTTGAAGAATTTTTATATAATTCTCCACAGGACACTTGTCATAAAATATAGAAATGGTACAAGTCATTAAAAGTCATAAAAGTTTTACTAATTCAGTTTCGCAGAGAAAAGAATAAAAAGCAAGACTAAAAAGTGAATCGTTTCAGTAACCAGTGGCTCTGGTCAAGAAGCCTCTGAAATTCCATGTATTATACACAGGATACGAAACTATCCACATGAAAATTATTTCTCTTTGCCTTTTCAAATATAAATATTCTATTAACTTCAACTGATTTAAAAGAAAGCAAAAAAGGAATAATTTACACCATTTCTTATGAATAAAGGAAAAATACCACTCTTCTCATGGTTGTAGAAGTTGTTTATTTTTTAATGTTCAAAGAGAGATTTAGTCTCCTTTTACAGCTTCTAATTAGTATATTTTATATAACATTTGAATTCATGAAGTACATTTAGTCATTTCGATATTTAAATCGCTGCTTTAAGACATCCTATTTCCTTGCTTGTCCAATAAAACTGTATAGCAGGCGATAAAAATCATCCAGAGATGTTAGCAGACAAAATGTAAATTGATATATAGTGTAACATAATAATTTGAATTTACTACTAGGACACAATTGTGCTAAATCATTAATTGCTTAAAACAATCTAATCGTTGAGAAATCGTAGCAGGAACCAAATGAGTCAATTTTTTTAAAAATTGAGTTCATGCTGTCTTCACATTCTAAATGGGTATTTGTATAATAAGTAAAGAAATGTCAAGAATCAGGCAATGTTGCGTTATAGATATATAAAATCTGCTCGATAAAAATAATAATCATTTTTTTTAAAGTTCCCAGCATTTTGTTAAGATTGATTTATGTAATTTCTGCTATCAACGATTCCATTTAATAGGAAATTCCAGACATTCAGTGAAGGCTAGGAAAACTAGATAAGATCCAATAATAGTTAACGCGTTAATAATTAGTCACAATAATAAATATTGTGACATTTAATTCACAATAATTATTTTATCAACAACATTGCTGTGTAGACAGTAACTCTAAAGCAACATTATTTGACGAAAACGAATTAAGGATTTCACTTTTTAATAATTTTAACGTATAGTATGTTTTTAGGCAGGTATTGGAAAAGTTCTATGGAATTTTAATTACTATAATTCATTTAGTAAAAAAATTGAATTTGTATCTCATATTGACTTTACGAAATATTTTCAAAATTGGAACCTAATTTCTGGTTACTAGAGATTAAACGGAGTGACATATTCAAATTGAAAAGGTATCCGATAAATCCCTTTTCAAAGAATAGCTTTTGCATAGTACAAATCATTGAATTTTGACATTTTATATTTGATAAATATGATGCATTTATAGAGACACAGTGAAAAGATTTCTACATTGCTTGTATCAATGCGTGATATATCATATTCTGCTGCCCGCACCCAATATGTACTAATAAAAAATATAACATCGAATCGTAACACAAAAATTCATCATTGCCGTGTCTCTTTCTTTTGACGCCCATGATGATTAATGCGAAACTGATGTTAATTTTCGCCTGAAGAAGCATAGTTTGGAACTTTTTGTTCCCAAGAATATCAATTCAATTCTTGGCAGGGAACGCAAACACGCTTTCTTTTCAAGAAAAGAAGGCAGATATCTGGAATCGATGAGAGTTTCATATTTCATGGAAACTATCCTGGCAAAGTTGATTAAAACCAATTCTATCTTTATTCGGTCCACTTCAATTCAATGTAATCGTTTTTTCGATTGTTTACTACGCAAATTTTACATACGATCGCAAGTGAAAGACTGTGACAGAAACTGAACTACTGTTTGGGCAGATTTCAATAATATTTTATAACATAGAATTCACTTCTTTGTGTTCAAAGATATTCATGGTTTAAAATTCCTTTTTTCACATTAACAGCTCGCTGGTTTACTGCTAAAAATGATAAAGTCAAGAGAAAAAAAATCAGGCAAGGTGTTCTTATTGTTTTAGAATGTCTTATCTGTCACATTTCACTACGCATGCCCCGAACTCGAAGCAGGATGGCCCCTTGTCAGTTGCATAGGTATGCGTGAAATTTGATTAATAAAGCACGAAGAAAAGCTACAAAAAAGGAAACAAAAGTTTTCATACACGAGTTCTAACATAATATAACAAAATAGCATAAAATAACAAAAAAACATATTATAACAAAAGAGCATAAAATAACAAAAGAACATAATATAACAAAAGAGCATAAAATAACAAAAGAACATAATATAGCAAAAGAGCATAAAATAACAAAAGAACATAATATAGCAAAAGAGCATAAAATAACAAAAAAAAATACCAAATTATATACACCGAGTAACTGCGATTATAAAATACAGATGAACGGCTTCTCAGTTGCAGCCTCGCAATAGAATTGAGGCCATTTACTTGAATTCACCACTACGATATTTGGAGAGAGGTTTTATGATATTTTAAAAGAATTATTTGAATAGGGGAAATGGAGTAAAACCGGGCACCTAAGACTCGAAGGCCTGTTGGAGCTAAACTATTCGATATAGATCTTGTCAAATTTTACTAAAATATTCATTAATTGTCAGAGTACAATATATCTTTCAGGAAAATTCATAGTTTTACTACTTTTTGAATAATAATATTTTTAAAGAAAAAGTGAAACCGCCAGGTTTCGGGTACATATGTAAACTCTATGAGAAATTAGGGAAAACTAGATTTTCAGTGGAAAAGTAGCATAAATTTTTATTTTATGCCACTATTTAAGAATAACACTTTTTTTAAGATTTAACAATAGTTATAATAGTTGACAATTTAAGAAAAAAGACGATTT
This sequence comes from Araneus ventricosus, assembly GCA_013235015.1. Lineage (NCBI taxonomy): Eukaryota > Metazoa > Arthropoda > Arachnida > Araneae > Araneidae > Araneus > Araneus ventricosus. The sequence continues at coordinate 3,537 of BGPR01012122.1, forward strand.
TTTAAAATTTATCAATAATTACAACAGTTGACAATTAAAGAATAAAGACATTTTTTTAATATTTAACAATAGTTATCGAGGTTAACAATTAAAGATTAAAGACAATAAATTTAAAAATATTTGCAAATTCGTATCTAAATTAGTAATAAGAGTTGTAGGAATGAAATAAAGAACCTAGTAATGCCACTAGCGCATTGAAACACTGCTGGTGTAGAAATTACAATGGAACAGAATAGCGACAAACTGGAATGTAACAATCTAACAAATATTGTACACTACAAGAAATTGGAAAAGCATAATAGACTTACTGGGTTCTTCTACCATTTTAATGATCCAATTCCAAAAGCATAAAAAGAAAAATGTATTCTACGCAATTCTTTCTTCTTTAAAATTCAAGCTAAGAGACTAATTCAGGCGAAATGATAATGAATTAAATAAAAACAGACAATTGCAAAGATTTCGAGGAAAATACTTTTAATTTTGCATACATTTTAAGTTTTATATGAGAAAAAAATGAATAATATCATTTGTTTGCAAGCGACGAAATAATAGAATGAACAAATTTCAATTCTTTTTAAAGTTTTGATTAAAATAATTCTTTGTATTATTTCAAATTATCACAAAAAATCAAAATATTGGAAATCGGAATAAATTGGAAATGCTTTCCATCTGATCATTTGACTTAAAGATCAAATAAGAATGGGCCCTCACAAACTACCAAATATCTCAAAATCTAAGAAATTCCTCTTAGATCGGCTATCCGTAGTTTCCCCTAGTACCCTGTTTTACCCCACTAGAAGTACCCGGCTTTACCCCGAGTTGAGAGGTTATAAAAAACAAAATAGAACCACGCAATTACTTTACTAAATCTTTATTGTTTGATAGGATATAAATCCCTAGTAAACATAATAAGCTGGACTAAACTCTGGACTCTTAAAACAAATAAACCTTCACAGACGAAGTGAATTCAACAAGAACAACATAGCAACAATGTGTGTGTAATCATTCTTTTTTCTTCTACAAAATTTGTACACTAGAAAGGAGAATTAATAACGCCAAAATCAAGGTATCCGGTTTCACCCCACTCTCCGTACATAACTGAAAGTGTGATGATCTTAAATGAGTCAGGAGATTTTTAATTCCTCCGGAAAAGCAGTTCATCGTTAGATGAAATAAAATTAAGGAGTCTTCTGATTTTAATACCAGACAGGTGCTTTCTTACAGTAATTTGCCACCCAAGCTGAACCAGGTAGTTCGACGGTTTTGCAAAGAGGAAAGAGCTAGTCAAAGGGCAGGATGTCGCAAAATGCAATGAATTCCCTCTTCTCCGCAGTCACAGATGTCATTTGATCGGAGGTTCAATCTTTAGAGGCAGGAAAGAGATGGACCATGACACGTTACAAATTCGATCTCATGCCTTTGTCGTCCCATTGCCCATATCAATATATTTGCAACATATGTAGATGTAGGTAAGTCAGTACCACAGCGACGAACGTTAAGAGGGGTAGGTAACATTGAGATGAGTCGGAATCACACAACATTGAAGGGTCGGAAACGCCTTCCTTGAGTGGTAGATGGCGCTGTAAGGGAGCTGGACTGCACTACGTTCATGCAGGAAAAAGGCATCTGAGATTCGGTCTCTGGTTATTTTTTAAATTTAATTTAATTTTATGTTATTCCCACGCTAAACCAACTTCCCAAAGGTGTCGGGTGAGAAATAAAAATAAAGTTTGTCGGTGTGGTTTGGCTCACCCTATATTGAATATTAACTATATATTTTTATGCGTCATTTCTCCTATTTTAGAGATGACATTGCAAACAACAAGAACACCTTAACATCTTTTTCTTTTGACTTGATCATTTTTAGTAGCACACCGACGAGCTGTCTATTTTCCGGTGTCTGTGGGAACATGATTCGTCAAGAAAGGAACGAGATGTAGAGTTGAGATTTGGCATGTGGTCTTTCAGACAAAACTCTACACATATATTAAATATCGAACAAATAATTACAAAGGGAAGAGGCTTTCTTTAATATTATAAATTCTTCATTTTGCTATGAAATAAGCACACGTAATAAGATTATTTTGGTATGTGCGTTGCCATTCAAGCTGAAATTGAACATTTTTTTTTTATTTCTTTCATTTATTTTCCTACTTGTTTCCAATAAACCTATTCAAAATTCTAACTACATTTATTTGTGCGCGTATTATCCAGGTTAAAAATTAAAGAGGCATTTACATAAATATTGTAGAAAAAGTAGCTCGGCTAAGAAACTGATATCTTTGAATAAATAATTTTTGAATTATAAGTTGGATTAAAAATATTATTCTTCATATAAGTTTCGTAAGCTACTGGCGGCGTACACCAAAAGTGTAAAATGAATAAAAATTAACAACAATTCGTCAGTGGTAAAGTTAATTTTGGATAATCTATAAGACAGCGGAAAATCTTGGAAAAAAGGTAATAATTCTATTTGGAAATATTTTTTAAGCATAAAAGTAAAAATTAAGCGATATTTCTGAAATTTTAGAAACAGGATCGTAAAATTGCTATTCGGTTATTTTTTCGATTTCAAATGAAATATTTATTATTTTGTCAACAATCCACATGGTATCTCATACATGCGGTAAACATCACTCTCGTGTCATCTAATTGGACTTAGTTTTACGTAATGGTAAGAGGTGTATTTTCGTGCTGCGCGAAGCATAATAGATTCTAATCTTGATACAGCTTGCTTGACCAATTTTTTGCGACTTCATAAATTTTCCTCATGATCAGTATTTACTAGACTTTCAATACCTCAACATTATTATTTTCTGTTTTCCAAACAAATCAAAAGAGAAAAATATCAAGAATATCACATTAATTTATTGACTTCAGATATGATTCATACTTTTCTTTTTAAAAAATAGAAGTATCATTTTATTCGTATTAATTCGTTCTTACAGAGAGAAAACTGCATCTTAGAAGTGATAAACGAATAAAAGTAATTTCCCAGTTTTTTTCTCTTTAAAAAATAAAGTGATCGAAATTTGATAATGCTAAACGAAATACTACAAAGAAAGACATATTTTTCCAAAAGAAAAATATGTCTAATTTTCTTCTTTTTTGAAATCATCCGACACCAAGACAAAATGAAACACAAAATATGAAATCCCCTTATCCAATTGGATTACAAGAATTTCTGGTGTCTCAAGGAAGAGGACAATTTAATAAGAATATCTTTAATCTTTTACAAACTCTTTTATTTGGAAACGAAACAAATTTCGGTGCAAACGATTCAAATAAAAATGAAACGTGTAATATTGTCCTCTTGAAGATGTAAAATATTTCTTATTGATTAAAAATGAAAATTTATAAATGTAACCCTCAAAATTGATTAAAGTGATCAGAATATTTATTTCGAATTGTATTTTTCGGTGTCTAATTAGCTCACCGAAACGAAAACTACAAACCGATTTCAATCTGCATCTGGTTTTTCATTACTTCTGAATTAAACTTGCAGCTTTTTCTTTGAAATGTTCACCTGTCTCGGTTTAAACAGTAAAATAAATCATGAAGCATTTCTTTGTTCCAAGATTAAATTATTTTATATAGAATTGTAAACATCAAAATAAAAAAAACTCTATAGGTTCAGTTAACTTAAAAGAAACGATTTGAAAACTCAAGTTATAATAATTTATTCGGAATATTTTCGAATAATACCAACAGATTTCCCCTACTTAAAATTATTTAGTATTGGTTTGTGATATTCAGAAAGGTATAGATTTTTAAGATCTATAGGGTCTTATTACTGTATTAGAATCACATCCAATACATACTAGGAATTTCTTGTTAAAGGATAAAAGACTTCAGTTCTATATTACTTTTATTTTATGATGCTGAATTTTGATCGTAAAAAAGTTTTAATAATTCATGAGAAAAAGTTCTACAGATTTTACGATGAAGAATTTTTCTAAATTTATTGGCTTAGAATACAAACTCTTAAGGAAGTTTAAAAAGTACCACAATGGCTTTAACAATTTAGCAATTTAAATGTTTTGCATAAGAATTCGGACTTAACAAAATCTTTATTATGTATCGATCGGTATTAAATAAATTCTGTATATGTGATAAAATAGTCTTGCCAAGTTTTCATTATAACTCTCCATTATACGGTTCAAAGCCGGAAGATATTATCATAGTTAAATGCTTAAGTTTGAAAGTTTGGATCAAGTTATGGTATATTTTATTGCCTAATAGACTTGAAACATAGATTGCAGAAAAGATATCCATGGAGGAAATGCGTGTAATCTAACATTATCCAAGGTAGGTAGTAAATCAGAAAATCTATTTCAAGATTTTGCAATTACTATTTAAATTTTTAAGATCAAAAGTCATAAAAGCAGTTCAAATAAATTTTGCATCCATAATAAAGTTGCAAACCAATAGAAACAACGATGAACAAAATAAAATTAGAATAAGTTCTAAACCTTGAGAGACTTAGGAATATATTCATATAGTCAATGAAGTTCACTTATTTTTTACTGAAGGACAAAACTGCAGCTTAACTTATAAATTGTAAAGGAAGGTCTGAGATATTGTTAAATTTAGCCTGTAATCTTACTGCAAATTGTAAAAATTTCAAAAAGAGTATGAAATAAGCTTTCTTTAGCAAAAGGTAAAAAAAAAAGTTTTGTATTTTCCTTTAAGTAACAAAAATTTAAAATGTTCCAAATGGTATTTTACAGTACATTTTTTATTTGAAGGTTAATGGGATTTTTCGGTTATCTGTATAAAAGAGGGAAGTATGTTTGTGGATGTGCTCGTTTTTTGGTTTTTATACACACCCACACCGTTGGACTTACCGCAACCAAATTTCGCACAGCGAAGGATTAGCAAAAGAGGTAGCTAACGCAGTAAACATTATTTTTAAATTCGAATTAAAATTTTATTTATTTAATTAAAAAACGAAGACTAAACTATTTTTATACATTTTTCGCCAATAACATCAGAAATACTTATCGTACGAAAATTATTGTTACACCACCTTAAAGAGCAAAACATTGTCCTTTTAATGGTACCAATTTAAATATTGTACAATTTTTTCTCTAAATGTAATTAACGTTTCAAAATTCATTATAAACTCATATTGTGACAATGCTTTTTTGTTATAAAATCATATTCAATCCAATTTATTGTTTCATCAAATCCTATAGTCACGTGTTTTTACTACTGTTAAAGTTAAGAAATGATTGTTTTTTTGTCTAGGTATACTTCTTTCTTCCGTTGTTATTTCGTAGGTTGCACTTAACTTCCATTTTTATTCCGTAGATTTTAATATGTCCTCAAATATCCAATGACATTAGTTTACCCACTACTCGATGTTTCGTTTAAATTTCACAAATTTTTGAATGATCCTAATCAGTGCGCAGCGGTCGAGCGACCGGGGAGTAAGTGAAGTAAAGATTTCGCAAACGGCAGTTTTAGGGTTTCCATGGAGAAGACAAAACTTTACTGCATTTATTCCAGTTTTTAAAGCAAAATATGATTTGGGGTTTAAAAATAATACCAGGTCCTGAGGGCCATTTGCGCTTGCTAAGCAAATGACGACCGGGGAGAAAATTATATTCCCGGGGCGTTACTTACCCACGGTGCTCCACTGACCATTTCCACAAAACGTTAATATGTCTGAATCACTTTTAAAGTCAAATGCAATAAAGAGTCGAAAAAATAGAGGAAAAGGTGTAAATATGGGCACCCTCTTTTGTTTTTGACTTAAAGTTACTTTCATTTTGAAAGATTTTAAATTTTTGACCTTCATTAACAACTATTACAAGTTTACTAAATGAGAGGAGGCAAAACAATGATTAATACCAATTATTTCAAATCGAGAACGAAGATTTACAATTAGCTTTTAAAAAAGCACCAAAAAAAATGGGGTGCAAATATGGGCCCTCTCCAAAAGAGTCACAAAAAATAGTTTAAAATGTTTTAAAACAGAATAAAACAATACAAAATAGTAGAGAATTTATTTATTACAGAAAAAAATTATTTAAAGAAATCGCAAACATAACTGGCTGTTTCAGCCCCGGCACAATCTAAGTGTGCCCACATTTGGCACATAACACATTTAACCCACCCATCCCCGCGAGTGTCTTCAGAGAACTTTCCATCACAAAAGATGCAAGTTGCCTCCCTCGAGTCTGGTTTATCCCCATCATTGATATCCAGGTTGATATCATCATTGCTGTCCACAAGGAGAGGATCATAGTAGTCTGATGAGTCCGATGATGAATCGTATCGTTTCGTGGGTCGAATTTTCCTTTTTTGAAGGCCCTTGGTCTTCCCACCCCTGCCCCCTGACCGGTCTCTTACTCAGGGAACACGCAAGGACGTGTTCTTGGGAGCACTTTTCTCAAGAAACTTGGTCAACTGATCCTTGTATGGTGATCCAGTGATGAGGCTGGACCTTGTTGCTTTGCGTCCACGATTAGTGGTTCTCTTCTTAATGTTGGGGACAGGAGATATGTCGAACGGAGAAACTGTATTTGAAGTTTCCGGGGAACATTTCGGTGTTTCAGCAGCCTCATCAATTGGCATTGAAAGGGTTCCCATATATTCACCAACCAAACCTAAGAAAGATGGCCACTATCACATGTAACCAAAAAGCGTGTGTGACTAAAGACGTGCTTCTAAAAGTAGCTTAGGATCTCTGCTTTCCGGATATCACTGTAAAATTATTTTAAACTAACCATAAGAACATGAAAAGGAAACGATTTCGCATACCTGTCAAAAGGTTGCAGTCCAGAACAAACGCCAATTAGCTCAATAACTCACGCTGCATCCACACTACTTGAAAGAATGGTTCCAACTGTTCTCTGCTATCTTATATCAACAAGTAGTACCATCTAAAGTCCTGTAGGCCAGTCTTCAGCACCTTCCATAGCCACTTGGGGAGGGGTGCCCATATTTACACCAGTGCCCGTTTTTACACCGGTTCCTCTACCATGTCCAGGGCGCCGTTTACGCAAGTTAAGCCTCTTATGATGAAGGGGAAGGAGGAGGAAAAAATCATAGTATGACACGAGAGCCATTAACCCTCACTATCCGAATGCAAAGTCATTACCCCCTTCTGTTCGGTTTGGGTCTATTTGACCCAAAACGTTTTTCCAACTTCTTATGAAAAACGACGGTATCGAGATATTTTGACATATTTCGTGATATGATAATTCTCTGAAAAGGATTTTCTTCTATTTATATATTTTCTGTCTACTTTTTGAAATTGTATTAATGTATCGTTCGTGTCTATATGACACGATTCTATTTTCCCTTAATTGTTTGTAAGCACTTGCATAGTATATTATTAATTCAACATGAAACGACATAATTAAATTCCTGAAAGTCATCTAATATATTTTGTATAAGCAGACAAGTTCAGTCAAGGTCAGAGAGAGCGATAACTAGGTCACGTGATACGTTATCCCAAGTAAAGTTATAGGGTGCAGTATTGAATGATTTCGCTTGTTCAAAGTTTTATGAGAACACAACATACATACAGAAATGTCAATAACACTTGGCATTGTAATGACATAAAAAAATATATATAATATTGATTCTTAAATATTTCAGTGACAAGGAATAACTCAGTTTTTCAAACAGTGGGAGACACGTTGCTCAGACATGTTCCAAAACATTGTTCTGACGTCTCTGAACATGAAAATAATACAAGTAAAACTTCAGATTATGATCACAGTATTGTAACTCAAACTGCCCATGATGTTCAGTTCACACATCAAAATGTAAACTGGGCAATTCATTCACCTCCACGTTCTGGTTACCTGAATTCTGCTAATTTTATAAAACAACTCTCCAAGCTTAACTAGGTAATCAACATCAAGAATAAGGGGTGTAAAAAGTACATTTGAAACTGCATCCTACAATCCACAATGTTATCATCAAAAAATGACAATTATTGAATGTGAAAAGGTATATGGAAAAAAAATGGATCATCATTCTTATGAGCACAGTGATTTTTAATAAATCAATTAGTAACAGACTTGCCAGAAAATATATTAGAGTACAAAGCCAGAAATGATATTAGAGTAGAATACCTGTAAAGGAGCTATGGATACTCTTGACCAACTTTTGAATACTTATGTTTGTAAAAGAAAAAAAAAAATTGCTGGACTATGGTTATACTTTGTAATATGCTGAATATTCTGCTTATAATGCAATAACTTTCTGGACATCAATGAACAGCAATGGAATGAAAAAAATAATGAAAAGGTTGTTTTGAAAGGAACTAGGCAAATTATTAATTGTTTCATATATTCAGAAAAAACTACATCTCTAAACAAACGGAAATCCACGTAAAATAGTCGCAAGCATACAGGATAAATGCCAAAGGATTTTTCCTTAGCATCCATTGTTAATTTACAGTTCATTAATAAGCTAGCTGGATGCAAGTTCTGTCAATCAAGCAATGATAATACAACAAATATATTGTGCAAAAATTGTGAAAAAATATATCTGCGAACAACATGTATCATATTTTTGTCTAAATTGTAAATAAGAAGGAAGTAAGATTTTTTTAAAAATCGTAACTCATCTTTTTATCTTACATTCATATGCTAATATTTATATATTCATCGTATTATTTTTTGAATATATCAAGTTCATTCTGTTAAAATAGATCCTATTTATTTCTAAACATAATATTCCTCTGAAAGCATCAAGAACATAGCCCTTGTACTTAGTATTTAGTGTTCGGGTCTTATTAAGCCGAACTTCACATGCGCACAGTAAGTGCGAACAGAACAGGAGGGTCCCGTTCCTACCGAAGGGAGAAGAAAAAGGAATGGTGCTTCCGGTCAGCCACACAAACACCAAAAAGAAGAGGGTTGGAGGCCATAGAAAGCATAATATGAGGGTATTTCTGTTGTTTCGGTAGCAATGATGGGGCTAAGAAGATGGAATTCCAAGGGTTGTCAGAGATGTGTGAAGTGGTTCAAAGTGGGAAGACAATAAGAAGAGGTTAGTTTAGCTGCTGGCCGAGGGGTCAGAGACACACGAGAGGGCAAAAGAAAATCAACGAAAGACGTTACAGTGAAAAACTGTTCAATTAAATTTAAAGTGTTATAAATAATAAATTTTAAAATATTTCTACCCCGAGCAACGCCGGTTATATAAGCTAGATCATTAATAAAAGCTGGATTTTTAATCGGTTATTATTAATAATATCCATGGATGGTATTAAAGATAATCTTCTATTTTTCATATTGACCTATTTTTTACTTTAACTATAACTAGTATAAAATATTCACCGAATTAATCTGGTATATAAGCTTGTTACAGTTCTGCGCCCACTGTATAGATAATGTGAGTCAAAAATAACAACTGCACACTAAGAATTTATGCAACCAAACAATCTAATGGCATCAATATAAATCCTCTTGAAGCGCGAAAATTAGCTTTCCCAGGGACAGGGTACCCAGGAAGTAAGTTCCGGAAAATAAATATTTGTTTACACTTGGAAGACTGGGATAACCTTTATTTTTCACTTTATTATATATTTTCTTTTTTTCCTATAGCGTAAACGTCTACAATCGTTAAAACTGTCAAGATGCAATACAATAACATCAAATTATCTTATTTCGGTTAATATTGTTAAATACTTAGCTTAAGTAAAATACGAATTTTCTTTTAAATATTAAAAGCAATTTAATTTTTAATATTGCTTTATTCATTTTATTTAGGGAAAGAAACGAATTCTGTTGTTGCAACTTTATTTAATAATTATTCAATGTATTGTAAACACTGCTTTAGGTCTTGCTCTTATACAATATAAAAACTGACGAAGGCTTTCAAAAAATGTTTTTTCTTTTCCTTATTATAAACTTTAAAATAAGTAAAAAAAATGTAAGATTTAATTGAATCATTCAACGATTATAAACCTGTTATTGTTTGAAATCGAAAGAAACCAGAAATGTTTTCTAGGAAATTGGAGAGGTAATTTACTCTAACTTGCATCACTACTGTATGTAAAATACCCTTCGTTGTTCTCTCTAAATTGGTTCTAAGTTATCTGAAAAGAACAAGTTGATTAAAAAAACAGAATATTTATTAACTTTTATCTTATTTTACTGTTATTAGCTTAAAGTTTTATTCTGAAATAAAAAGCAATTCCGTTAATCTCAGGTAACTTTAAAATTTGCTTGGTTGCTGTGGGAATCAAACTACTTTAAAATGTTGCGATGCGGTACTTAAAGTAATTCTATATATGCTGCTTGCTTAGCTGTTTTTTTAGTTATTCGCTTTGATACAAAAACTAAGCGACATTTAAAATAATTGCATATTATTCTACAAAACGTTTTAAGAAACATTGAGATAAGAATTTTTATTTATATGATTTTACTCTCTTTATTTCTAATTTATTCCTTGGAGGGAAATTTATCATAATGAGTTTTGATTTCATATTATATGTTGATTGAAATAATGATTGATAATTTGTTTACTAATCTTGAAAAACGTATTGATTTTGCTAAAAAAACTGACTAACAATTTTTGTTTTATTTTCAAAACTTTGAATGGATAATGACATTTCTAAATGTTTTTCCCCCGAAAGGAAACTTATTATAACGAATTTTGATTTCGTAATATGCATTGATGGAATTAACTATCGAAAATGCGTAAATATTAAGAACTTAACAATATTACTGAAACAAGGATAGAATATTTATTTCTTATTTTCAAAACTTAAATGAATAAACCTTTTTCTATTTTCAGATTAGAGCGTTACAGAAAATGATGAATATATGTAAACTCCTGATTAAAAACCATTGATTTACCTACAGACAATTTATTAACTTGAACCGAGATGAAAGAGGATATCTAAGAAATATATTATTTATACAAATGGATAGCAACTATTTTATAGTTAAAAGCTCAAGTCCATGGAATACCAAAATTGTTTCAAATTTCATCTAGCAAACCTGTTCAGATTACTCAATAGCAAAATACTTTCAATTCATCACTCTATGACACAGGTAAGGGAAGTAATTTAATTATTTGTATGGGTTTTTTAAAGGAATAGCTTGTAAGCATTGTAAAATCTACAAAATGGAGTCAGCTCATAACTCCAGATGCCCTGTGGCAATTTGATTTTTAATATATTAGACATCTTTCAGGCGGAAAAGGACGCGACGTCACACCAAAACGTAATTTATGCAGTTACCCCCATCTTGTGTCAGGGGTCAGTTAAAGAACTATTGCTGCAACAGCTCGGATGCTGAGGTCAGAGTCCTAATAGTCATCACCAGAAACTGTCCGGCCTTTCTCGAAGGAGGTAATTATCGTCATTGATGAGGAGTATCTCAACCCTCACCATTACTATACTCTCCAGGGAAGGCAGAATCCGCGACTTCTCATCCATTCGTGGTGCACCTCAGTGGGGGAGGTCACATTATAACATTAGACAAAGTACAGTATAATGTTATATGATGTCTAGACATTGTCTAGTTCATTCGTCATAAGACACAAAAGTCAAGCGAATTAATTTTATATCCATGCAAAGTCTGAGATTTAGAAAGCAAGCTGCTGTTTTCAATGTTTCTTTCGTTTTATCATATATCATCAAATCTATCATATATCGTTGGCAAACTTTAAATTATTTGCAGAGTAATGTTGTTGAAAAATGAAATACTATAGACTCTACCTAAAATATTAGATATACTATTTTAAAATATATATTCAGTTAAACTATGCTGCAGATACTCGCGGAAGCTGTTTATAAACTTTTTTTAGCTTGAAATAAATGTAAGCAACATATGAGCAACATTGGTGAAGAATGATTTTCGGCGCCAGAGACTTGCAGCGTTGCACAAAGGTTTTCCGTGCTAATGCGTGACAAATAAATTATTTCCTTCTTGAATACGACATTGTAAAGGTGGTTGATGCATAGTAGAAATGAAACCTCATTCAGCGAAAATTAGAAGTCATTATCCATTTGATAATAAACAATTACAAACAACTTATTAAGATATCTTGCACGCAATTTTAAACTTAACCAAAACAATAAAGGGAGTAAATCATTTACCCAAAGGTCTTAATAAAACTCATTGAGTATTCCAAACTAGTTTCCCATTTCTCGAAATAGATAAAAAAAATTTTAAAAATTATATGAATGAGAGATTTGTATCAGGACATAATTTGGGATGTATCGGACAGGAATAATTACGATACTGGTGGAGTCGGAATAACTGGACAGGAAATAATTGCTTTCTTTTAGCAACATCTAATGCTGTAATATGCCATTCATACAGCAAGAATTTCAGAATCGAACCCTTTCATGTGCACAGGAGTCTAGTGATAAGGTTTCGACTTCGGGGCCGCTAGGTTGCAAACTCGAAACCCTTTTCCTTTGAAGATCTGAAGTGTATGAGGCCTTTAAAGCGTTAAATTATTAGTAGATGGTCAAACGTCCTCCCGTTGGTGTGATGTGGAAGTTTGGAGAGAGGGTGCCTGCTTAGGTGTAGTCCTCGTTTTCTGACGGCGGTTCAAAATTACGAGATCCGTCCCAAATAGACTCGTGTTGCTTCGAAACGGGACGTTAATTTAACTAAGCTTGCAGAAAAAAAAGTCTTGTAAAACAACACGCAGTTAGATAGTTTGTGCTATGATGTTTACCATATGAATATGATTTATTTTTAATCGATCTTATCAATAAAGCATTTTATTAACCCTTCGATGCATAATTAGAGACTTTTTCGTACATCGAATTACAGCAGTTTTGATTTAAAAAATCTTTAATTTATGGCTAAAGTGATAATTTATTTAAAATACAAAAATCAATTGGAGACGCATAAGTATCTCAGATGTTCTGTTTATTCTTGTACGGATTAAAAAAAAAATAGTTGTACCCGCCTAATTGATTAAAATGTTAAATAAATTGCATTTCAGGGAGTAAAGAGTAACAGCAATCAATTTTTAAATATTTTCAGCGGTTTCTTGCATATAAATTGTATTTGCTCATTGTCTTTATGTATCCCAATTTTTTCTAAGATAATGATTAATATCATAATTTGTTTTCGTTACGAATTGTATTTTTCTTCTAAAGCATGTGAAATTCCTGAAATTTTAAGCAAAATGTTTAATTTGGAAATTTAAAATATACATTTGCATACCCTGTTCAAAAGAGGTTGAAATTTAAATTTAAGAAAACAAACCAATATACTTGAAAAATTAATTGCATAGTTTCCTGATTAATTTTGGAAAATTGAATTTACTTTCCATTAACTAAACCAGAACTTTACAAAAGTACGAATTGAAACATTCGAAAATGTAATGCCCATTTCAGAGAATGAGGATAAATAGTGTAAGAACTTCCTGATTTGATAACTTTAGATGTAAATTTAGAAAAATAGCAAGCGGATTCTAACACAATTATAAATATTAAGATAAATTAAAACACCGCTCTGTGTTTGTCCGTCAACTAGAACGTTATTAAAACATATATCATAAATATATCTTCTTTTCACTTTAACAAGTAATAAATTCAGATCTAACAATCTTTTCAAGATAAACTTCTCTTCAGAAACAAAGAAAAAAGTAATATTTTCTACTCCGCTCCTTTTTCCCCCCTCAAACAAGCTGTTCATCATCTTCTTTCAGCAGCAACCAATAGCATGTTCGGGAGGTTTATGACGTCATAAAAAGGAGACTTTATCTTTGAGAAGTGAGTAGTAATCTCGAAGAGTTCAGGACACAAAGTAGGCACTGTGGAAATTTTTTCATCGATATGGAGGGAATGACGGCCTGTTTCCTACTTTTATGTCTTCCTCGGTTACTTTTACTGAGTTTATCCCACCAGAGGGCAACCATCGTTTGTTGGGCTATTACAAAGAGGATTCCAGAGCATAGGAAGCACAGATTGCCCCAAAGTACTAAAGGAGCTTCATATGAACTAAGCGAGGTGATACTTTTGCCCTGAAAAAAGAGACAGATTATTGTTATGAAAGCAATAGAGAATGTTCAATCTAGTATTTTTTAAATATTTTTTGTGAATTAGGCTTTCAATGTGAATAGGCTTAAGCCTTTCAAGACCACTTGCGTTATTATACAGTGTGTCCGAGGATTATTGGACACATTACAAAGTTTGAAATTATTGGACAAATTACAAAAGTTTACAATTATTGGACACATTACAAAAGTTTGAAATTAATGGACAAATTACAAAAGTTTGCAATTATAGGACACATTAAAAAGTTTGCAAAATAATAATAACTAGAAAAAATAGCTTTGTTCCGAAGTTTCGTATTACTAACACGGGTTCTAAAGTTTTGTTTCACGGCATTATTTATTCCCAGAATTTGATATGATGGAGATAGGTGTGGTCTGATGTCTATTGTCTGAAAAAATTCAATCAGTTCAAAAATTCAATCGTGCAATCCGAACTCTAGAATTTAGTCTCTAGGATTTTATCATGTGGGATATTGTGAAAGATTGTATATGTAAGATATCTTACAATAATACGCAGGAATTGAAGCACCGTATCACAGCTGCTATTCATTCGATAGCTGCTCAGATGCTTGCAAACACTGGCGTGAAATCGAGTATTGCTTGGACGTTCAACACAAAACCAAGGGATATCACATCGATATTTAATAACTTTTGTAGTTCTATAATATATTATTAAAGATATTTTGTTTCTATATGTTGTAGCTTTTATTTATATAATTTTAGAATGTGTCTAATAATTCTCGGATACCCTGTATTTTGAGAGCGAAATTATTGCTGATTTCATTGCAAAATAAATTGAGGGAGAACTAAAGAAATTCACATCCTTTTGAAAATTTCTGTTCAAAATCATTATTTTAATTGACTAATGGAAAATTTTTTCGCATTCCTGGGAATTCTTTTGTATAGAGAAAAAACTGCGTTAAAAGAATAAAGAAAATAAATATCCGTTTTTTTTTTCTTCTAAAAATGTGAAGGATCGAAAATTGATAACTCGAAGAGAAATTCTATGGAAAAAAGCGGATTTGCTATTTATTTTCCTGAGAAATCATCTAACACTGAGATGAGACAAATTTGGACACAAAGTAAGAAAGCAAGAAAAATCGAATTCCGGAAATATTCGGCATACCGAAAAAAGGAGAAAAGAGTGGTTGATATTCTTCTATCTTTAAGAATTGCTTTTATTTCAAAGCAAGTATTATGGTGCGAGGTATTCAACCAGAATGAAAAGAATTACAATCTCTTGTTTTTTTTAAATAAAATGTCAGCGACTTTAAATGAAATTAGATTGTTGAAATGGAACGCTCGAAAATGAATAAAATATGTGTGAATTTTTTTCATTATTGTATTTCAACATCTGTAAACTCATTTAGATTTAAAATGCAGACATTTCCTGGCTTAGTTCCTTTTTGTACACTTTTTGAAATTTAATTTATTTCCATCTCTTATAAATTTCTAAGTAATAAATAAAACTGTTGAGTAAATAAATAAGGGCTCTTTTAAAGATAATCTTATCTTTCTGTGAAATGAAAACTGCCGAAAACACCTTGCTTTGTTCCATTATATTAAACCATGAGATGAAAGCGAAAAACTGAAAATATATATAAATATTTTTCTATTTGATATTCTTTATAATAATTCGGAATAATTAAATAATGAATATCTTGTTTTTCTTCTTAATGCTTTACATTCTATAAAAATCTGAGAATAAAAGTATTCTCAATGAATTACAAATTTTAATGATTAGATGTTATTTTTTGCCTCTTGAAAATTCCCAAGATCAAAATTATCAATATGTATAAAATGCTCAGGCGGAAAAGGACGTGGCGGAAAAAGAGGGTTAATTTCTCTTTTGTCGATGGCAACGTCTGTTACCAAACAAAACAGGAAGTCCGCCATGTTAGGCGGACTAGCCTGCAATAGTCATAGGAATAGCCTGTTACTATATTCGTTGCGGTGTAAAATAACTTTTTCTCTAAAAAAATGAGTTTAAGACACAATATTTCTTGCAATATAATGAAATGATTTAAAAGAGATTATTTAGAAATGAAGCAGATGACTTCCGAGAGCCAGAGAACGTTCAGTTCAAAGTCAAGATAATTTAAGTCAACGACGTGGATTTATCTAAAAAAAAGTTTGAATCAAAAACTTGCAAATAAATTTTATCAAACCTTCCCCTCAATCTAAAATTCAGTAATCTTTAAAATTATGTTCTACATTTTAGTATTTAATTTAGAATTCATTATTATAAATATAAATTTTACAACAATTTCTTCTTAAACTCATAAGCAGATGGAGCCACTGACTTAACAGAATGATTTGTAAACATAACATTTTATCCGTTATTATTGAATCTGCAATTAACGTTTCATCTGCCCATGTAGTACCTGCAAATAACGTTTCATGTGTCCATGTAGTACCTGCAAATAACGTACCATTCTATCGCACAGTGTCTATAAATAACGTTCTATTCTATCTCACAGTACCTACAAATAACGTTCTATACGAACGCATCGTACCTTCAAATAAGGTAGGCTAAGGTTCAGGGCCAAAAAATTTCATTCTTTCTTGATTAAGGTAAAAGCATTAAAAAGAAACAGCTTCAGATTTTTATTTATTAATAATATTGTTTTTTTTATGTTTATAGTGCTAAGATGTCTCAAGACAATCTCTTTATTATTAATAATAAACATAATTTGTTTTTAGAATTAATTTCTAGAATAATTATATTTGTTTTAATTTTGCAACTCTTATTTGTTTATTTATGCACTTTAATAATTTTCTTTGAAAGTTATATTTGAAGAAAAATATCTTTTTTGAGGCTAAAAATTTTATTCTGTGCTCATTTAAGTTAAAACATCAGAAGCAAAATAAAGCTGATTCATATATATTATACATAAAGATTTTAAAATAATTGTGCTAGGACATGCAGTGGCTTCACTGTGGCGAGCGAAGCAAGCAGGGTTTGCATAGCAAGCCTGGGAGGATTTCAAGGCAATCCTCTTGGGGGTTGGCGAGCTTTAGCGAGCAGGGGGCAGAGCCCCCTAATAAAACGTATTCCTTTAATTGAAATAATCTTATCTTAACATTCAGTCAAAACACAGCAAAAGAAAATGAGAATCAGAACACAAACAGAACAAAGTTAAGGGTGATAAATATTTATGCTAAATTACTTTTTTCTGAATTTTCCCTATTTATAATACTTGTTTTGCAGAACGATAGCTCGCCAAACTTTGCAGTAACTTCGTTTGTAGTATAGGGGTTCCGGGTAATTCTTTTATTTTCCTATTCAATAAATCCTCCGATGATTTAACTTACTTTAGGTTTAAAATGTTAGTCTTTTTATATTGGTTTCAATTTCTAAGCAAGGAACTGAATCATGATTTCTAGAACTTACAACTTTGAAACAATTTTTCAGAAGCTTCTATAGAATACAGATATAAAATGTTCTTTGTCATTTTTAAAACGATAATTCGATAAATTGAAAAGTAAAAATTCAGTAACTTTACTTTCCTTACAAATGGCTGATATATATGCAGGGACGAAAAGTCTCTATATTTAATTAGCAAATTTGAGTTGTCATGCTGAAAACCTTAGGAAAACACGTCGGAACAGCAGAATGAAGCAATAAATTAATAAAATGCAACTATCTAAACAATATTAACATTCAAGAGATCTGAAACACAAAAAAGTAACTTTATGCTCAATGTTTTCGTTTCTTTTTTTCTTCGTTACCCTAAACTTCAAAAGGATTTTAAAAAATCATTACCAAGTCACAGTACTTTCCAGTGTTTTTGTTACACTCATTCTAAATTCGGTAATAACATAAGGAAAATAAGTTCTGTTTGGTGGGAGTGTGGCTTGTTGAAGATATAAAACTTTTACTAGGCACGTGAACAAAATATAACGGTACATAACTTTTCGGTATCACTGTCATTCAAATTGATAATTTGTTACAGCGTTTAACGGGGTATGAAGTTCCACCTTAAGAAAGCTGACACCTGGATATCAAGTAACAAAAGATTTAATTTTTGACAAAAGCTTTTATTTAACAGTTTCTGTACCAACTTCCATTTTTCCTTCTATGCACCTGGACTTCCAGTATGTTTGTTTCCAACTTTGAATATCAATTTCTTGAGGGTGAGTGGGCTCATGGGTGGTGTCTAGCTGCCGCTAAGACAGAAAGGGATTAGTAACAACAACAACAACATTCATAAAAACATCAAATTTTAGTAGAGACATGTAAGTTTCGATATGGCGTCGGAAATTCTATTAAAATGAAAAGAATTTAATTTACGAAATAATATAAATTTGAACACTTTGCATCCTGGTCTGTATAGAAAGTTTGCAAAAATCTATTATATGGAGATAAATTAAACTAAATATTACAAGAAAATTTTGATTTTTGTGTTTTTATTCGTGAAAACATTTGGATCTTCTGTTATTATATAAATAAAAACAAATTATAACTAATTTGGGTTCGTTCAGATGATAAAAAATTAGCTGATAACAGCATAAAATTTAATTATTTTTAGAAAAAATATAAATGAAATGTTTCAAAGATTTTCCTCGAGTTAATTATAAATGAATTTGTTGCAAGCCACAATATTCTTTCTCTTGATAATTTTTCTTGCTTAATTATTAATGAGAAATAATGCGATTAATCAAATAACTTTGCAAATATTTTTTTAAATATGATATTTTTGTCTTTTTGCTTCTTTTTCTTCTTTTATCACTAAAAGTGATTTCGCTCCGACACAATTTTATTTTTACTTTCAAAAGAATTCGCAGCTTTGAATATATTCTTGGAACAATGTTCTTAGATTTCCATTTTCCAAAAATAAAAATAAAATCACCTTTCTCGCTAATTTCACTTGTTTAGGATTAAATAATGAATTAAGAAAAAGTAAATTAAAACCATGAATATAATAATATTTATAGAAAATTAAGAACATGAAAAAATGTAGAATGATAATTATTATAATATTTTTTTTATTCGTTACTCAGCAAATAAATTTTTTGAACTTTAGAAATTATTATTCACTTAAACTCAGAAAGATTAAAAACTCTATTTATTTCAACTTGAAACATTATATAATAAACTTATATTTGGACCAAATCGTCCTTATGCATGGAAATTTAGCCACTCTCAGCAACAAATATGTAACAGGTTAGATTCATACCACACACGTGTACTTTCCCATCAAACTAAATAAAAAAGCATTGCATGCTTTCATTAAATAATAAATATTTTATTTGTAAACAAAATATAACTATGTTATATAAAAAATATAAATTACTCTGTGCAACAACGAAATTGTTACTGAAATGAAAAAATGTAATTCTGTACACAATTAACCTACAGAACACGAATATCGCCATCAAATTTTTCGTTGGTTCTTGTTTCGGAGATATAGCGGAGCAAAGATATAATCTTTCGAATTTTTACTTTCTTGTATACGAAGTATTCAAAGAGAAAGTACTGTAATCATCAAAAAAATTCGAACTCGAGATTTTGAAGAATCTCTACGTTTTTGAGCTCCCTGAGTCCGAAAAGCACAATTTTGGAATTATGTCTGTCTGTGTGTCTGTGAGCACGATAACTGAAAAAAACTATTGAAGCTACATGGTTAAAATTTGGCATGTGAGCTTTACACATAATTCGTATTTTTCTATTAAATTTTGGACAAAAGCCGTTCATGTGAAGTCAGTTTATCTGCATGTCCGTGTTCATGTGAATACGATAACTCACAAACTTAAATATCTAGGTGGATAGCATTTGGTACACATTTTTATCATCAGGAATGTAGGCGTGTATCAAATTTTGGACCAAATCCGTCAAGGGTTGAATGTCTGTATAATCACATATATTAAACGCAATAACTTCTATAAAAAATTACTTTCATAAATGAAATTTAGTATGTGGCCTTCTTACCTTAATGGTGGATTTGTGTTCAATTTTTGTGTAGAATAGGCGTTCAAATTGCAAACTTCGTTTTCTTTATCTTACACCGAGCCCTATTGGTAATAATCACGCCGGCTTCTAATTCCACTTCCGCATTGGAAGACCTTCGGAAATCGTGGTATGACGTTTCGCTTATTTTTTTCTCACTGCGTTTGGGGTTCTTGTTCGTTTTACTGCCTTTTAGATTATTTTTTCCCACTGCGTTTAGGGTTCTTGTTCGTTTTATTGCCTTTTAGCTTATTTTTTTCTCTACATGTGTTAGGAGTATACGTGAAAGTGGGAGACAACACCCGCTGATTTTACTAATATATTAGTTATAGTGACTAATTTTTTATGGAAACTAATAAAAAAACCATGATAAATATAATAAATATTAGTAAATTTGTATAAATTGGTACTGACGCAAATATAATTAACATTTATACAGATGATGAAAGGCAGTTTTAGCGTTTTTACATTATTTCAGACATGGAAATAGTGCATCGTTGCGTTCAAGTCTGAGTCTCGGCGACATCCGGTGCGTTATGCAGTATGATGCAATTTTTTTCATTTTTACACAGTCCTAATAAGATTTTACAATTCATGAGGACGACAAGCAGTAATCAATATTTTAGCTATTCCTGTAGTTGAAAATAATAACAATCCCACTAATATAATAATAATCCCATTGATATAAACTGTCCTATTTAGGCAATTGTTTGTATTCCAATCTAAGCAAATTTTAGATACGAGGGTAAGTCAATAAGTAAGTCACAAAAGATAAGAAAAAATAATTTACCGAGATAATCACTTGGAAATAATTTTATTTCTTAACATAATCTCCACCAAAGTTGATGCACTTATCCCATCGTTTTATCAGCGCCCCAAATCCAGCTGTAAAAAATTATTTGTGTTGCTGCGTCATCCACAGTAGGACTTCGTGTTGAGCGTCGTCATCATCCGCAAAGTGTTTGACTCCAAGATGTTGTTTCATTGGACCAAACAGATGAAAATACTTTGTGGCTAAGTCTGGTTGGTCAGTGTTACAGCATCCACCTTACAGGCCAGACTTAGCCCCAAGCAATTTTCATCTGACGACGATGGTGACGACGTTTAACACGAAGTCCTACTGTGGATGAGACAGCAACTCAAAGAATTTTCTGCATCTGGAATTGGGACGCTGTTAATAAACGATGGGATGAGTGCATCAACATGGGTGGAGATTATGTCGAAAAATAAAATTGTTTCCAAGTGATTATCGTGGCAAATTATTTTCTTCTTATCTTTTGTGACTTTCTTAATGACTTTCCCTCGTAAAAAGAATTATCCTAACCTTATTTTTAAATTGTTTTAATAAAGATATTATGGTAAAATTTGGCCAAAGGAATTTCCTATCTGAAGGTATAATAACACATTTTGCTACTTACCTTAAAACAACGTGAGAGATATAAAACTTTTGCTAAAATGCTTTATTTTTTATCTTTAAATTATACACTTGTTCACTAACTGTAATCAATATAATAGTGTTGTCTTTTGCAATGGTTATCATTCGCCTCATTTACATCATTCCTGTTCCTCTCCCTAAATATTTAATAGGATTGAATTTTTGATACTGGTCCAATCCAAGCAACGGTCCAAATTCACCAACTCTTCCCTATGTTTCAGCTCTCTTGTCACGACATCTCTGTGTATATTTTGTGATGAAATGAGAGTTTTCCTTCAAAAATTTTAAAATACAGAATTGGCACTTACGATGGATCAACACTAACTTATCCTACTCTTGATATACCTTACGCAGGCGTAATAAAACCTTTTCAATTAAACGAAGAAATTATTAAAGAATTTTCTTCAAACTTTATTAATAGATTTGTTTATTAATGAACAAGCATTAAATTTCGTTACAAATTTTTAAATCAAATATTTAGAATTTTAGAATTTTTTTCCCGAATTTACGGCAAACGTGTTCACAAGTTTGTCTGACATATCATAATACTATTCTATGCCGTTTCAATTATAACCTTTAAGAGATTGATTTTATTGTTTATTACTATAATAATCGTGTTAGATTGCAAAAATTGTATCGACTTCATTTTTCGGTTTTGTCAGTATTTTTAATTAATTTAATTCTTCGCCACTAAAGTTTATTTCTTCTCTTGTGGCATCTTTGCCAATTTTTGAATTTCAAACGATAATTTTAGCCGTTTCTTTAATTATCTAAATTTTTCTTAATTATTTACTTTGTTTTCGATTTAAATATTATTTGTCATGACTTTTGTTGTTGTTTCCAGTAGGGTTTCAACTTTATTAATTTTTAAATTCAAATTTTGCAACGGGATTATTTCTTCGCCATCTTGTTTTCGCGTAAGAATTTGGCGTAATCAGGTTTTGGGCGTCTGTATCTGGAATCATTTTCCGCTACGATTTGATTTTCTTTGGTGATGGGCTGAACGTGCGGTTGGTGTTTTAGCGGCTGCGGGCCACAGGGCTTTTTAGGCCTTTGGGGACCTTTTTAGTTCTTTTTGTATTCTGAAGAATGGAATGGTGTGGTGGTAATCTGCAGCATCATTTTTTGCTTGAAAAAAGAAATTTTCCTACAAGTCGTGTTCTTTGAAAGATCAGCCATAAAAAATTACTCTCTCACTGCTGCCTAATTATTAAACACTACAAATTTACAGATGTTATGAGGAGCGAGTCCATTAGGCTGTAGTACTGTTGTGCGTTACATTATTAAATTATCCTGTATCGCAGAGCATGTTGATTATGAAAACTATGAAGATACCCAAAATTACACTATTGAACATGAAATAAAAAGCCACACGTAATAACTGCATGCATAGATTTAAAAAAATATCTTAGATTGTAAGTAAAACTAACATGAAAATTATTATTCCCTTTATTTCTATTCTAATTTTTGATATTTCAAATTTCTAAGATTTTATATTTCTAAAAGAAACTTCTATCCCTTCATTTTTTCCTTCGAAAATTATTAAAATATTCAACGATAAAAAATATATCTGAAAGGAATTTAAATTATTCTTCACGAACCATAGTAATTTAAGTTTTAGAACTCTGAAGAATTTAAATTTCATTAGGTAATGCTGAACAGAACTTATTTAAATTGAGGGTAATATCATCTAGATGAGTCATAAGACTTACAACATCAAATCTGAAGAAATAATAAATATTTTGCTCAAATTTATATCCTCTGTAAAACATTTAAGCATATAAAACTCTTTAAATATGCTTTGTATTTCATAATATATAAAAAATCTTATCTTAAACTTATCATAAAAAATAGATTCTGAAATCAATAAATTTTTATTGTTTCACAAGCGTATTTGCATAAAAACTATAATGCGGCAATTTAAAGATTAGTTCGGTCTGTGCTTCTTTAAAGGAAATATGTTATATTTGAATCTTTAAAACTAGCTTCATTATTCAACAAGCATTTTTGTGATACTTATTTATTCAAATCCATTTATGAGATAATAGCACACGATTTTTTTCCCATTTATTCTTTGGCTAAATTAAGCTAATTCTACAGCAATTTATCTTCCGGTAATGCAGTTCTTGAAAAGCGTTTTTAAAATCGTACATTATTTGTTTTGTTTAGAGGATTTATAGCGTTTGAAACATAATACATATAAACAGTAATTTGACCTGTCCTTACGACATACAGATATCGAGCCACTAATAGTTCCGAAGAAAGCCAGCAAATTTCAGTACAAAATTTCTTCACAAATTACACTGCTTCATACGAAAAAAGAGTAAAATAACCAAGAGAATTTCTCACAATTTCAAATTCCTATACGCACTTTTGGACTTTCATAAACATAAATTCTTGATTAATTACCAAATAACATAAATAAAAACACAATCATAACGAAAATATTGAGGAAAAAAGAAAGCTTAAAAAATATATATACAGGAAACCACAAATTAAAACGTAAACATGCAACACACTGCACCACAAGAAAAAGGCTAAATCAACCTATACACAATTTCTTATCACAGTTTCAAATTTTCCTATACATAATTTAAAATTATCCAATACACAATTTCTTGAATAATAAATAAATAACATTAAAATAAAAAATAATAATAAAGAAAATAATGAAGAGGAAATGAAAAGAATACAGGAAGACAAATTAAAACGGTTTCAAACAACGAATCAATAATAAACAAACAACACAGTTGCGGCTAGTATATAGGTACGAGTATTTGCAAAAAAAATATTTAAAACATAGAAAAAATGACACATTTATAAAAGACATTTAAAATAGAAAAACGGAGTCGTAGTAAATGGAATAAAATGAGAATAATTTTTACTTCGTTGTTGAGTATCCTGTATGCATTAGTACCCAAGCTATTTGTTTCTTTAATAGTTATTTATTAAAATACTCTCTTATAAGTATTAAAGTATAAGTAAGTAAATATACTAATATATATAATATAAATATGCTACATACAATAATTTAGGCTTTTTTTTCTAAAATTAAGTTTTTAATTACAAATTGCCTTAGCAGTCAGAAATATGACTATATATTTCTTTTTAAAATAGTATATATCCTTTAAATATAGATTTTTAAATTACAAAATAGTTAAATGAATATTTGTCATTGACTATTCATGGTAAATTATGCCCATACAGTTTTAACCTATTTGCGTGCTTTATAAATGTCTTTCATCGGAGCTGTTGGTTGTAATGGTTTCGTATCAAATACCATATCTCTAAGAACAAACCAGAAGATCGAATCAGAGCAGCTCTCTACCATAAAACGTTGAAATAAACAGTAATATAATTTCCTAATTTGATTTTACCAAGTTAAGACATAATCCAAATTAAGCATAAATTATTTTCCACAGATTCCAAATGAATACGCCCTTCGTATGAAGTCATTAAGCAAGGTCACTTGTATTTATAGATCATCATTTAAGAATAAACTTCACAGTGGTTAACTTTGAAATTTCCGTCACTAAGTTGAATCTAATTAGTATTTACAGAAACAGTTTCATTCTAGAAATAAATAGTTTCAGATTAACTTCTGAACTCTCTAAAACCAATTTCAATTAAACGAATGCGACGTTGATTTTAATTGGGTTAGCCTACAAGTAGAAATCTCTTACGGTTGGCAGGAATGGGAGTGGCTGCAATTTCCATCGGGGATCCAAATCAGATTCCACCAGTTCCAGTACTGATATGTCGCAAGCCACAGTAATAACTATGCTGCGTTAATCACATTATGATGATCTCAGTCTATTTGCAGACTGTATGCGATTTTTAGTGTAGTTCATAATTAATTCCCAAATTCTTCTGGTTTAAATTCCGGATGAGTAACTTAGTTTGGCAAGCAGCAGTAATTGATAGGAAAACGAAGACCTGGTTTATTCTAATTATTTTAAATTCTTGTCTTAATATACATGGTGGTTATTTAACGGCCCGTGAATGGGTGGTACTTAATGAAATAGTTCTGGATTGGTATTTGCAATGAAAATTTAATTTCGGTTATACATCAATACCTGAGGAATATGATTTGCAATTCTATTTTCTGAAAAAAACCCATAATTCATGAAATATTTCTGAGAAAATGATATGAATGTAAAATAATGATGTCAAGTTATCAACAGTAGTTAAGTTACAGAAAGTAAAATACAATGTGAAGGGAGAAAATGATATCAGAAAAGAATTATTTTCATCAGTAACAGTAATTTCGCAGCCAAACCTTTGTATTGCTCAGAAATTTTCAGAAGACCATAATTCTATTGTAAAATGTTTCATCATTTACATTTAAATAATCTTAAAATAAAAAGAGATTTTCAAAGAAAAATATTTTTCTACTAACTTGATTTCTCTTTTTCAAGCTAGTCTGACCATTCTCAAAATCAGACAGCTTTTGGTATTTGCGGTGTCATTTCACATAAATAATAAACCTTCACAAACCATAAATCGATTTCTCTAGAAATCAGAAACTATTTTCGTATATAATTTTAAGCGATTTTATTTTCTCACAATTAATAATGAAAGAAAAGGAGTTAATTAAGTTATTTCAAACAGATTTAAAAAATTAAAGACTACAGATAGAGGATTTCTCTCGTAAACAAAGTAAATATTTTACATAAAATTCTCTTCTCATTTAAAATTTAGTATCACTCTCCTATATCCTCTCTCTGTAAAAGTTTATTTTCCTGATTTATTTTCTCTAAAAAAGTACTTAAGTAACGCCTAGACATCAACTGTTATCTAATGTGACAGCCTGAGTTGATTATCTTCCGCTTTTCCCAAATGCTGAAAAGAATATTAACTTAAAGAGCAACGATTTTACAAAAAAGTATATAAAAAATTGTTTACCTATTTATTTAAAGCAGAAAACTTAAAATTAAAAAGAGTAACTTGAGAAGCTAGAAAAAGTTCTCTTTAACTGTTTTGTTAAGGTAATTTGCAGAGAAGAAAAACCTGGTGCTTTCTCGTAAAGAAAAAAAATAGCATCTTTTCACACGAATTATGAAAACTGGATTATTCTAGAACAGAAAGCAAGAAAATTTTAATTAGGGTTTAAAATGCTTAACAGTTTCGGAATAGAACAGAAAAAGATAATTACTTTTCCTTTTTACTTTGAAAAAAGAAATCTATTATTTTTTATGTATGAACGGTTTATATATTTAAACATTCCCTTGTTATTTAATCAGAATGATCATACATGAGATAAAACATTGATGTCAGCGGATTTTCTTTAGTGTTTGCAATAGAAAACAGGTTCATAGTGAAACAACAAAACGTGTTCATTTTTACAAAAGTAAATGAACACGTTTTCACCTCCTACTCCTTTAAAATTTTATTGCGTTCAATAAATGATATAAATCCCCAATTACAAATAGGATCTCCTCTTATAAAATTAGTTTTACGCATTTCTTTTCTTTTTTGTTATCAAATAACAACTTTCCTTAAAAAAATTAAATAGAAACAAGGTCCCACCTATTTTAAGAAAGCTAAAGACAAAAACATCTTAATCAGAATATGCTTCACATTGTAAACTAATTAGAACAGAGAAAAAGGTTTAACCAAATAAAATTATTTAAATCGCAAAAATTTCCGGATAAAAGATATTTAAATGCTTATGCTATTCTTCTAATCTCCTTTGAAGTATTTCAAATACCTTTGGATAATTGATGAATTTATTAATTTGACTTATGATAAATTTTAATTTTTCACTTTTGCCATACAAACATTTTTGCTGAAGTAAAATAATGAAAATCTCAACATATCTCGTCCTTATTTCAACCACTTGTTTTTGCTTAACCATGTTAGTTTGTTTCCAAAATGCAACTATATAGAGCTAAATTCTTCTTATGCATTAAGATTATATCTTCTAAGGTTACCTAATGATGATTTAAAATTGTTTTGTATGATTTTATTTAGCTTGTTTCATATTTGTAAAGGTGGAATTCTTTATTCCAATTTTCCCTCACTTTCTTCATATACTACAGTTTTGAAATTTTGCCAACTTACGTGTTACTATATTTGTGTTAAACACTGTGTTATATATGTCACGGTGAATGTGGATAATCGGCTTTTATGCATAATCACCGAAATGATAATATATAATGACAGTCTGAAGATCTGGTAATTATACATAATAACCGATTACCCACATTGACGATAACATATACACTGCTTCAATGTTTACAGACTTCATTTGTCATTTAATCAATTAATTAAATTTAATTTTTATTTGTGAACAGGACTGTGTTAGAGTTGGACCGAAAGTGAACAGACTAATGTTCTAGGTGGACTTGCTTTAGAACAGGTCTTTGCGAAGAAGAGCATGAATGGCAACAAGGTGGAACACACGTGCCTTCCTTTTTTTCGTTCGGCGAGTTGTGATAGGGAGGTGAAGAATGGATGTGAGTTGATGTCGCCTTCCCTTTTTTGGATTCCTTTTTTTAGAAGTTGCTGCTTGGTGTTCCAATCATGTTTTTTTCGTGAGATGAATTGAAAGCTACTTCCATGAGCTTTTAACGTTATTATTCCAATGACTTCAGCATCACAGTTGTCTCGACTAAAAGTGTAGCTTGATGGAGATCTCGGCTTCGAGTCAATGATTTTCGATCTTAGTATGCGTTGGTAAGACTTTTTTTCAACTGCAGTTGAAGCTTGTTTTTCCCATGTTGCAACATTCTTATACTAGTTAAAATAATATTTTCTTACAACGTATCACTATAATGAATCATTTTTTAGAGTAACGATACATATTTTCATACACGTGTTTTGATGACTCTTGCAGATTGTGATGTGTACACAGTAATGCCGTGGAATAAATGTTATTAAATAATGTTTTTCTTGTTTACTCATTGGTGTTCTCTTGCCTTTGGTGTACTAACCATTATTACGATCATTGTGCCATTTATCATGTATTTATTTTCAGCTATAGGGTTAGACCCAGCTTAATATTTTAGTCACACCGTAACATTATTTCACACCAATAGTGGTGAATTAGAGAAAAAAATTATTTCAGGATTCAATGTTATTCAACGGCAACACTGTATTCAGGTGGATTAATTATGTTGACTATGCTTGAAAGTCTTATTAGTGTTTTCTAATTGTTGACTGTGAAAAGATTTTTTTAACATTGGGCAAAGGTTAAAAAGAAAACTTAAATTGAAATGTTTTTATTTTTAAATTGTTTTTCTAAGGATTTTTTGTCTGCATTATTGCTAAAGGCTCAGAAGAATATTTAATTGTTATTCCATACCAATCCCTCAAGATATAAATTTCAGTTTTAGATAACTTGATAGGAACGAATGACTGACGAGGGGTTTGGATTTATTCGACAAAGTTATAAGATTTTCTACATGTAATATAATGAAAGAAAAATATTACAAGACTTTTATTTGATATACTATTGTTGCAATATTGGATTCGTTTACTTTATTGTACAATAGGGAAAGATCAGGTAAATATATTAAATTGTATTCCAGTAATTTTCTTTGATTCCCGACGTGCACAATAAAGGAATATTTTACTTAACACTCTCAAGAAAAAAAATCATGATATGTTTCTACCTATCAGCAGAAATTATTTGCAAAAAAGGTGGCACATTTGTCTTCATCTATTCTTGATCCTGAGTATAAAGAGATTTTCAGTAACTAGAATAAAAAAAGTTAACGAAGTAGTATGAAGAGATTTTGATTGAAAAAAAAACATCATTCAGCCATACAATGCTGCCCGTAAGATGTTTGACCTATGGTTTGCCTTCAGTATTATTTTTTCCTTGGGATGTGACGAGGTGGAAAGTATATTTATATTTACTTGAAATTACGGTCATTTAATTATTCGCTTTCTTAAACTATTAATGTAATTTCCTTACTTAATGTGTCCTATCGTGTTTGGTACAAAATTTTCAAATAAAAATTATACAAATGAAACATGTACCTAATTATTCCCTGACTTAAAAATGTATAAATAAGGATTTGATAATTTGAATCTGATATCAAATTATACAAAGCGGATTCGTCTTTTTAATACAAGACATAGAAAAAGAAATTGTTTTGTAATTCATCACCTTAAATCACATTCTAAAAGCTCATTTTGGTGCATTCTTACTTATTGGGGTAATTTGAAGTGCGTTACAGCTATCAAATATATCAGCTGTTACGGTAACAAGTCGGCCACCAATAACACAAAAAATGAATATTTTTACTATCGATTTTATAGTCGATTAAATAACATTGCCTTCCAAAGCCAGCGAGACTTGGCTACCTTAGCCGTAAAGTTAATAATATTACGCTCCGCTAGAGTGAATACAGGAATTATGAAGCATTTTTATTGTTTTTTTGTATATTACTGTAATTAATTATTGATTTCCCTGTTTTATGAATAGCATCATGGGTTTTTTTTCAAATGTTAAATCACAGAAAACGTTGAAGAAAATTACTAGTATTTTAGTAGTTTCTTTGTGTGTTGTTTAATAGTTGTCACCGTAATAGCTGTTGCCGTATTGAATTATTTAATAACAAGCGTTATTTAGCATAACATAGAGCAACTACAAATAATCAAAAATGACTGCCAAGTGCTACTCTCCTACATCGTAACTTAATCAGATTAAGCAATATTTATTAAGGAAATTAAGACACCATATTGTATAAAATATTAGTAAATATAATTTGTAATGATTTTAAATCTTTTATATATAAGGAGTATGAAATGCAAATGTACCATAGAAACCAAAACAATGATTTCAATACAATTTTCTCTAAGTTTAGTCAAACTTTTCTGAGGCAAGAAAATTTATCTCACATAGTTTTGCGCACTTGCATTTATATCCTTCCATGCTAAATATGTCTATAGAATGTCTCTAAGACTATTATTTCTTCGGTTATTGATTTACATAAATCTCCATTGCGTTGGTGGGTTTCCATATCGACCGATTCGGTTTGTTTTCGTCATGAAGGTGAACAAATAAAGAGGGGGAAAAAGGAAAAGATGACCGCAGAATGATGTCTGACAAGGAACTGATTTATATATGACAGTCTGATAATGGACTCGAATGCTCCGCTGATGGGAAGTCGGGACATTGAAAGAATATGAGTCGTCGGAAAAATATCTGCAGCAGGAAACTCGAGAGTTTCGAGGATTTTTATGAGTAAGTCCATTCGTTAATTATTTGGAAATATTGCACGAATTTGTTTTCTTCCTTAGTATACTAAATAAAGTAAAGGAATTTCCCTGATTCAATGTTTGAATTACAAAGAATAGTCATATGGACATATGAAATGCTACAAAATAAAATGTGAGAAAACAACATGTTTTCTTGTGAGTAAAAGTTTCCTTTAATATAACTCAAGAAATCAAGTCACTCAATAATTAAATTAAGTTAAACAAATTTTAAATGGAGGAGGAACGGCAAAAGGCTTTAGCTTTTTTTTGCTCAAATACGGTATTTTTTTACTTATTTATCTGTCGTTTATGTAACTATGATGAAACATAAATATATTTTTGTCTATAAAACGCTTTTGAATTGAAACTTGAAAGGAATAGCCATTGATTATCAATGATTTTTATTTCATTTGTTTCGTAACCCTGTCGTTTATGGGCTCTCAAATTATACTTGAATATATTAAAGGTCAGAAAATTGTTTATCATCTAAGTGATTTCTAAGAGCACAATGTTATTACTATAAATATAACGTTCAAGAGCGGATTAAAGAGAAAAACATAATTCAAAATAAATTGTTAACAATATGCCTGACATTTAAATACTATGAATTTTACCTAATTAACATCATGGAGACGTTTTGCCGTTAAAATTAGTTGAAAAACTTCTTATGGTGAAGATTGTGATTAAATTTTCATAAATTCGTAGTGAAATCCATCTGTAGATTCATTCATAGAAACTTACAAATGCCTATTATTTAAAGTTGCAATATAAAATTTTGAAACGAAAAGAAAAACACCATTTTCATTTTTTTCATTAGAAAAGAAATGTATAATTTTAACTATGTTATAGCTCGGAGGCAAAATGCAGTGCGTTTCGACGTAAAAAGTATTTTTTCATATGAAAGAGTTTAGATCATCATCTGAAAGATCTGGAAGTTATAAAGTACATTTATTTACTTAATTTCTTAAAAGTATGAAAATTATTATTTCAAATGTGCATCAAATTCTTTGACATTTTGTTAAAATTTATACAAAAAGTCCTATATTACCCGTAAGCATAAATACTATACTATTTTATTGCAAATATATCAGTGAGTTTTATCAATTATTTTTTAACCATGGCACTAAACATCAAGTTACTTGCTTTTCTGAAAGACACTTGGAGAAAACTAATTCATAGCTAAAGGATATTAACTTAAATTTATTAACATTTGTTCACGCAGAATATTTAGAGGAACATGGAAAATAAATTTTTGCGAGAAATTTGCAAACACAGTATGAAAAGTTTTTAAGGAGGAGGAAAATAGACTAGGAGACATAAAAACTATTTTAATTGAGATCTGTATTTAAAAATTGAGATGATCTTTAATTTTATTATATCTCTAGCGACGATCTAAAATGTTTACTATTTTTTTAAACAGCGCTCCATCTCTACACTCATAAACAGGCAAATGTAGACTAACAAAAAATTGCCTGGGGAGAATAAAGGACTAAAGGACTATAGAACGAGTGCTGACGAGAGACACGAAAAAAATCAAATGTGAAACAGTCTTCAAAATAAAGATGCAACTGCAAATTATAATGAATAGTTATACTTGTGTTACTCCAGTGAATGTAACATCAAATATAAACATTAAATATAGTTGCAAAAGAAGTTATAACTAACTGTCGCAACTTAAACATTGATTTTCAACTTCATGGTGAGATGAAAAGTAAACCAAAAGCAAAATAGAATGGTTTACATGTTTGCAAAATTTGCTTTTCTACATATCTGAAGCAGGCACTGCAACTCCTAAGAAAAGTTTTGATTCAGAACAAAGGCATGCTTTTAGTTTGCAGCAAAGTTGCAGAAATCTTGCTCTGAAAATTTGCAAGCTTGCAGCAAGTTTGACAGGGGAAGAGTGCAAGCTTGAAGAAAGTTATCGCAAACGAGTTAGTCACCACGCGTCAAACTTGTAATAAGCTTGCCGCGTCAAACTCATTTAAAACTTTTTCAGAAACAGAGTACGAACCTCGGATTCGAATCCCCGACATCCTACACCTGTCGTCCTAACCACTCAGCCAGCTAGATTCTGAGAGGAAAAATTAGATTGCACAAACAGAGAGTGCATCTATACAATTTATTTTAAACTGTCTTCTTGATTTCATTATTTTTTTAAAATTTTGAGTTATAATATGATTTGAAGTGAAAGAGAGAGCGATTTTTGCTAATAACTATGTTTTGCTGGTAGAATAAATTATGAAATTAGGATTCAAAATCAATTACTTTTAAAATTGGACAAAATGTAATAAGTAATTATTTTTCGACAAACATTGACTGTTTTTTAGTTTTAATTTTGTTTATGAAGGTTAAGATTTCAACATTAAGAAAAAGGCGATATATGGTTTTCTTTAAAGTGAGAGTTCTATATTTAGTAAAAAGATGGAGAATTTTTCAAAATTTTTTTATGAAATAATAAATTAATTTATTGAATTAATAAAAAGAAGGGCGGTCTAGGAGATGTTATTAAAAATCGGATGTTTTTTAAAACAGAGACAAAGATTAACTGTAAGTGTGCTCTATCATCTTTGCAGCAAACTTGTTTTGCAATCGTGGTGTGAAGCTTGTCATAACAACTTCACAGCAAGCTTGTTCTGCAAGTGGGTTGGTCAATTGTGCTTTGTTACTTTGCAGGAAGTTTGTTGCAAAGTTTCCTTATCAAGTTTGTCATGACAAGCTAATATCAAGAAAAATCAAATTTGCTGCAAGTGTACATGCTATCTGGGATTACATTTACTCAAAATACTCATTTTTTAAAAACAGTTCACTAAATTAGATACAAATGCTTGAATGTAAAATACCCTCGAAGAACACTTTTCACCTTAAAATAAATAAGACTTGAAATTTCAATTCATATGTGCGAAGCGTTGTGGATAACTTAATAAAGGAATAGGGAAAGAATCATCGAATAAAAATATCCTCCGTATATTTTTTGTTGAATTTTTCAATAATAAAATAAAATTTATTGAAATAATTATTATTATTCCCAATTACACAATTTTTGTTAATCAGAGATAATTATTAACTTTGGATAGAGTAGGATACATGAACGTGATAATTATATTTCATTCGTGCAAGAATGTTACTCATAGCTTAATCCTCTCACACCGAGCGAGGCGGTCTAAAAAATTTCCCTCAACAGCCACGAAGGCCGGTCTGAAGCGATTGGCTTCTTCTGAGGGGAGATGAGGTTCTGAGATGGCTTTGGAGATAAGCGCGGTAGGGGATTCCAATTATCCTTGTCAACCACAGCCCATTTCTGTGCGCATTAAGGGAAGATTGTAGAAGGGGGTATTGTAAATTACCACCCAGGTTGGGAGATTCCAATTCATGTCTCTTCCTCCCCAAAACTCCCGGTTTTAAAGGAGCTAGAAGAAGAAAGTCGCCTCGGGATTAAAGAGTTAAAGCGAATACTTTTTTATGACGCTAGACACCATCAAGGCATGCTACTGGTTGATGTAGAATGATGACGATAAACAACTTTGTAAAAAGAGGTACAAAATATTGCTTACTTACTTCGCTTATCATGAGGAATTTTTTTATTTTAGCTAGTTTGTAGATGCGAAGCTAATGGTTATCTGGATCTGATGTATTAACTGTCAGTTGAAAAGTGCAAAAAGTGATAATGCTTTTTTAATACTGCCTGGGTTTTGACTGTATACTTGTCCACAGATTAATTTAGAAGAAAGCTGGGATTAAAAAATGCTTCAAAAAACAGAAAATGGTTAGAAAGCTAGAATTATCAAATGGTGTGAAAAAGAACCACTCAAAAATATAAGAAGTTTTGCGCACAATATCGTCAAAAAACTGCCCCGAAATATTGGTGAAGCAGAAGTTGTATCACCAATTCAAAATTCTCGGACATATTATCGATAAGAGAGTTATATCAATTATTGTGAACTGCATCAATACTTATATCCAAGCGATTGCAGAAAATTTTGAATGAAGAAGCCGAGCGCTGCTCCTAAATACATCAGAAGCTTAACCTTTTTTTTGGTCTTCTTTATTTTAATGTACCCTCAAAACAGACTTATCTGCAATTTCTTTTATATTTCATACAATGTGTATTAATGCAACAAATGTTTTGTGTTTAAATAAATGTAACTTCTTGCTCGTCTTGTTAAAAAAAACAGAACACCAGGCCTACGATTCCCGTCGCGCGTCCTCGAATCAGTGTAAGGAACGGGCGTCCTCGAATCAGGGTGGAACACACGTCCTCGCGGGTTAATTTAGTTTACCATTATATATGTAACTTCATTCTTTGAAAGAGTGTTTCCTTTAATTCCTAACAACTTTTTACATCCTATTTCAGAATACAATCATTATTGTTAGTTTTCGATATGGAGAGAATGTACTTTTAAAAGTAAGAATTATTTTGTAAATCGATTTCTTTCTTTCTCAGTACACAAAGAGTATAACTACCTATGGAACTTTCCACTTCAACTGTTCATTTATGACATGTAGTGAAACAAATATATTTCTTAAAATAATTGTTTTATTATTTTTATTTACTCTATAATTTTTATATTCTTATATCTATAATAAATGTATTATCTTCTTATTTTTCATCAGTTATTTATTAACATTTATTTAGACTAGTCCGTATGAATGCCATAAATCTGTCGTTATCTTTTTCATTAGTCTATATGATTTTATTCTGTTATTTCTACATTAAATTATTTTGTTCTAGATGCCATAGCATATGCTTTCTATTTGATTATATGTATACGTTAATGCATATACATGATCCTATATATATAATAATATCAGGATTAAATTGACGTATGCCAACACTTATAACAGTTCTATTAACAGAATTGCCATCATATAAAGCTTAACAAGTTTACATAATCTATTTACTCAAATTTGGGGGAAAATTTCTCAAGAGTTTTTTATATAAAGACTTGCTTCAATTTATTGATAGCGCAATGTGGAATATTATTTCTCCATCTCTAGCATATTCAAAAAGCAGAAATTTCCATCACTTTTCCTTATCTGCTAGCGAACCTATCTGCACTATTTCGCCTGTGGGTGCCTTTTTTATCTGCCACGTAACCATGTAAAAAATAATTAATCACAATTTTTCATAAAAGTTCACAAAGAAGATATGCATTGTTGTTCTTGCCCTGAAATAATACAGTAAAATTTTAGAAAAATAACGAATTCAAAAAAGGGCGGATTACTCCGATAAACAAAACACTAGTTTTTGTTTTCTTTTCGTTAGCAGAGAAATGAATATTCATAAATCAAAGGAAAGAATTTTTTTCAGCAATTTGGAAGGCAAAATGGATATTCGTTCCCTTTTATATTTGACTATCTGTTATGCCCGGCGTTACTCGGGATTAAAATAGTTTAGTGTCTAATATTTTTCATGTTAAAAATTACTTTTATACAGAAAATTATAATAAACAAATTTCCTTTATCTTCTTAAACGTTTTATAATTAAAATGAGAATATCAATTAAACCAGACGATTTTTAAAAACCGCCGATAACTAATTTTCTCCATAAGTTATTAATATTTGTTGCATAGGTACTTCAAATTTTGTTCATAAATCTTGCTGTATAAGAAAGATTTTAACGGATGTTTTGGGGCAATTAATTACATATTAAATTTTTAATTAAGAAAACGCGTTGAAATAAATATGAATAAAAATAATAATAATTAGTCTTCATCCAGAATTCTTCTAATGTGACATAGCAGCAGTTCTTCTCATGTATTTTTGTTCTTCACCAATAGAAAAGTTTTACAAATTGTAAATTTTATACACAATTTAATTTTTGAAAAGTTTTTAAAATGAGGGCAACGAATTGAACTGAAATGAAACTTGTGTCATGGTAAGCTAATTTTTTTAACTTTAAATATGTGTAAAAATAGTAATTGGTATCATTGAAAAGGTAAAATTTTGAACTTTAAAATGAGTATAAAAATATTTTTTGAACAAATTGCGCCGAAATTATTGCGGAAAACGGTTTCGGTTAATTTCCAATTAACTGACTGTTTAATATACTTTTGTACTTTGAAAAGTTGACAGGTATCTTTCTCTTGTCTTAAATAATAAGTATGCAAAATTTAGTTCTAAACGGTGCAGTGGTTTAGGAGAAGATGTGGAACATACATACATGCAAACATACCGACATTGACCTTTATTTATATTTAGATATATGTATAAAAATAAGCAAAAATTTCAGAAATAAAGGTAAATTTGTTCAAAGTCTAACCTTTGCCTAGCAACGGAGTAGCTATAAATTTGCGTTATTTCAAAATCGTCTACAGGTAATTAACACTTTAATAATTTTTTAAATATTAATAAAACATGAAGAAAACTGTCACAGACATAAAATTGGTATCATTGAAAAGATAAAACTTTGAACTTTAAGATGGTATAAAAATAAATTTCGAGGGATAATTTGCTCCAAATTTACTGCGGAAATACGGTTTGGGTTAATTTCTAATTAACTGACTGTTGAATTAACATTTGCACTTTGAAAAGTTGACAGTAATCTTCCCCTTGTCTTAATTAATAAGTGTGCAAAGTTTGGTTGAAATCAGTGCCGTGGGTTAGGAGGAGATGTGGAACATACATAGAAACAAACATACCCACAATGACTTTTATTTATATTAAAATGAAAAAGTGAATTATGTTGTATTAACAATCTGAAGTCTCGTATCTGGGATTAATCTATCCTAATTATCAATATAACGTATCATAAACAATAGGGACTAACTGCAGATATTTTCTTATTCATCGTATTTGAATAAATTTCAGCAATTCTGTGTTATTTAAAATAGGCGTGTCATTCAATCAGTCTGCGATTCCTGATAATAGTTGATCCAATGAAGTAAATACTAGAACAGAGAGTTTTCTGCATCGCTTTGCAAATGTGGCAAAAATCATGTCCAACTTTCTCCTCTTCCACCAAAAGTGAATTCCTCGAATGAAATCGAATCGAATCAATCAATTTCGTTCCATTTACTAAAGACATACATGATGATTGATGCGAATTTGATGTAAGTTTTCTCTCGGAATGACGTTCCATACCACCAAGAAGATCAATTCAATTTATAGGAAGAAACATAAATATGTTTTCTGCTTGCATTATGAATACTTTTACCGAGACATAAAATACATTCTACAAGTATATTTTTAAATAATACGAATACTGTAAAGAAAATAGTCATTTAAATATTATCTTAGTGCTTTCAATTGTGGAACAAAACCATATTAACTAATTTTTACAATGCAACATTTATATCGCTCTTTCTGTATTTTATAGAGCATAAAAAAGTTGTTACAGAAACAGACAAACCATATTTCAAAAACTGTCTATTACCTTTTCCGTTACTTCGAGTAAACTTCCTTTTTACCAAACTTTTATTATTCATGTTTGTATTGCGATTACACTCCAGCTTTGAAACAGTGTATACCTGATAATCTTTGGAACACAATTATTGCTTATTTGTTGGAAACTAAAGAAGTTTATATTATTTTATAAATTTCAGTTTGGTTCCATCATTTTTATTTGAGAATGGAAAGTCATTTTATCATTCCAATCTATTTTTTTTCTGTGGAGAGGAATATATTTCATGGAGCTGTGATTAGAAATTAAAGAAAGTATTCTTTTCCCTTTGTAAAAGTGCAATGAATCTAAATTTGATAATTCAAAGAGAAATTCTTCACAAAAAAAGTTTGTCTTTCATTTTTTTTTGAAAAAGTTATCCAACGCCGAGGCAGAACCAAACTTAAAATATAAATTCGATTTGACTCGATTCAAATGAATTCGAGAAATTTTCTAGGTAGTAAAGAGAATAGAATGTAGTGAAACTTTTTATATCTTTAAAACTTTCTTCAATTTAAAAAATATTATGTTGACAAGAATTCATCTAGTCAGAAATGAATTACATTTCTCTTTTTAAAATCCAAACTGTTTCCCACTTTTATAAAAATAAGATTTTCTAAGTCGAAAATGAATTAGATGAGCCACACAATTTGTTTCAATTATTCCATTCCTTTATTTGTGAAACTGGTTTGTATCAAAAATGTAGAGCTTCTTTAAACTCATTCCATCTTCATACTCTTTTTGAAATTTTATTTGTTTCCTTTTCTTTTAAATATTTAACTGAGAAATGAAAGAGCGAGGTAAATGAAATAAATTTATTTCCTTGAAGATTTGATTTTTTAACTTGAATATGAAAAGGACCGAAAAATGGCTTCGATTGTTTCTCCAATACATTAAGGCATGAGATGAAAGGTCCAAATTGAAATAATACTGTTTAAATATATTTTGAAATCATCTAGAATTTCCAGTGGTACATATTATTCAAATTACAAAAGCAGAAATTAAATGCAAGATTTTCTACTGATTTATCTAAACCCAGACCTGAAAAAAAATGAAAATATCTATTTCTTGAAAACTTGTGTAATTTAACATATTTGTAAAAGTAATGCAACATTATTTCACTAGATCGATATAAAATTTTGGATTCTCCAAATCCGTTGTTTTAGACAGCTGAAAGCAATAAAGATGCTGCATGCAAAGAAATGGCACAGGAAAATGTGAGAGGTAGTCTTCTCTCTCGTGTTTGGGGAAAGAAGTCGAAATATGAAAATATAAAAGAAAATATATCGATTTAAAAGCTTTGTACATATTTTAAATTGGTGGGTGACTTATTAAATAGGTGTTAAGAATATGTTAATCGGTTGGTGACTAATGTATTGAGTTTTTTAAAATAAAAAACGAAGAAATAAATTTACACACGCATTTGGCATAAAAATTTTAACGAATCTAACAATTTTAATACACCCGAACTTTAGATTGCCTTTTTCGATTTCTTTTGTGTGCAATAATGGAAGGAAATACAATTTTGGCATAATAACGCCTTTTTAAATTTTTGCTTACTTATTAATTACGTGCACCTCTTTTTCATATACATTTTCATGTCAAAGTATTGAATTCCCTATATTATATGATGGCCAAGAATTCTGTTCTTTGTAAATTGATCATTGGGTTAAAAAATGAGATATAGTATTTTTCATATTATTAGACACTTAATCCATGTAGTTTAACTCTTTAATCCAGAGGCGCTTTTTTTCTTCTAGCCCCTTTAAAACCGTGACTTCTTGGAAGGAAGTGACATGAATTGAACTCTCCCAACCTAGATTATCATTTACTCCACCACCCCACCCCTGCTATAACCTTTCCTTAAGGCGCACGGAAATGGGCTGTAGTTGGCAAGGATAATTGAACCCCCTACCGCGCTTATCTCCTAAGCGATCTCAGAACCTAACCTCCCCTTAAAAGAAGCCAACTGCCCCAGGTCGGCCTTCGTCTCTGTTAAAGGGGCAGTTATAGATCGCCCATGACAGCCTCGCTCGGTCTGAGAGGGTTAAATAAAAAAAGTCCATTGTTAAAACCATATAATATTTGGATTTTATTTA
The DNA here is from genome assembly GCA_013235015.1 of Araneus ventricosus. NCBI lineage: Eukaryota > Metazoa > Arthropoda > Arachnida > Araneae > Araneidae > Araneus > Araneus ventricosus. The sequence goes on from BGPR01012122.1 coordinate 43,607, forward strand.
GCTTCGCAAATTTATAAAGTGGTATTCTTTCATCAGCAGAGAAACGCATAATGTTACTATGATAGCAGACCTACATGAGCACAGGAAGTGAATTTTATTAATCCTTAAATGTTTGAACGGAAATTTTTTATGCCTGATTTGATTTTCAATACAAATAAGAAGTATCATTTAATAAACAGATGTAAATAAATTTCAGTAATTTATCCTTTATTGGAGTTTATATCGAAAGCTGAAGTCTGCTTAGTGAACTCCGGAAAATACGTTTCAGGAAGTATTTTTTCGAGAAGTACTTTTTAAATAGAAAGACCTTTCTGCGTTTTTTCAGCTGAAGTATTAACAGTTAGCTATAGTATTGTTTCCAATGGTTTTTTCATAGAAAGTAAAAAAAAAACCTCGTTTTTCTGATCAGGGAAAATAAACTGAATGAATCAGAGAGGTCTCCACAATAAAATTTAGAATAATGAAATGGTAATTTGAATAAAGGAAATTTTTCTGTCCTTATTATGAAGATAATCTATGCCAAGAAACCAAAAGAAGTACAAATTTAACTTTATAATTTTGCATGTAATTTCCTAAATAACTTAGTTCAGATTCATACTTATAGTAAGGCAAGAAATTCCATACTCCTATCCAGATGAAAAATAATAAATTGCATTCGTTTAAGTAGCATTATGTTATTGTAACTTCATACCAAAGCAAACGAAAAGAAAATAGGAAATATAAAGCTAACAGAACAAAATTAAAAGTGATAAAGTTTTATGCTAAATTAACTTCCTTTTGAATATAACTTTATTTATTATACTTGTTTCGAAGAACGATAGTTAACCGAAATAAAAATAACTTTACTAAAAATAAATATGCAGGTATTTCTTTCATTTTTCGCCATAATAATCTATCGGAAAAAATTTATCTCACTTTAGGTGGAAAAAAAATTCTTCGGATTTATTTTCTGTAGGGTTTCATGGTCTCTATTTAATTATTAACACATGGTTTCTAGAGCGTAATGCCCTAAATTTTCAGAAGCATCTTAAGCTTACAAATGCCTTGACATTTTTAAAACGCTAATTTGATAAACCCCGAAGTAAAAATGCAGCAATTTTGTTTTTATTTCGAAACTATCGATATAACTGAACATACTGAAAATTAGATTAGGAACGTTTCTATATTAAATCAGTTATTTTTAATCTGTGCAGTGGAAACCCTTCGGGGAGCAAGTCTTATCAGTACAATGGGTTCCAAAACTTTAATAAAGACAAGAAGAACAGAAGAAAACTTCATATCGAAGTCAGATTACCAAAACTATATTTTATGGCAAAATTAATATACCGAATTTTAAAAAAATGTAAATTTATTATCTCCGTATAATACAGTTGCTAAATCCCTGCTTTTCTCATCCGTGTTACGAAAATAAAAATCTGGTATATGAAGTTTTGTTGAAATTCTTTAAAAAACCATCGTTGTATTTTTTAAAATCCAGAGAAGGAACTTAACATAATTAATTAATGTGCATTAAATTTTTATTTTGGCATCACCACTGTGCACTACTAATCGATGGTATTTTCTTTTTGCATGGCATCTTCATCCACTGAAAATTCTTCTCACCTTTATGCGAAATAACGATGGAAATAACTTTTAATTAAAAAGTATTTTTTTAAAAATGCAGCTGAGAAAATGACTTTCCTGAAGTCGAAAATTCATTCACGAAGACTAATTTCAAAAGAGCAACGAAAAATATTCACAATAAACATAGATCAGAATTTTTGGAATTCTTAGCAAATTTAAGTAAATATGGAAATTTAAAGCATGTGCTAGAGTAATGGAATTAATTCATGCTCATGTATTTCGCGTCGAACGCATAACGCTGTTTAAAATACCTTGCGGGAGTAGATACTACATGACACCACTATGTGTAGTTAATTTCGTCGTGTCACTTTTACGTCACATAATTGACTCAGTTTGCCAGAATTGATTGGCAAATAGGGCATAAGATATTTCAGTTACTGTATCTCCAAAGTTCTGCAATTTATTTTTGATGTGATAATCTTACTTCCTCTAATTGTCACGTCAAACAATGTTTCTCAAATATCAATTAAAATGACGTTTCCATTGTTATTTAATGCCTGCGTTGAACATGAGTTTGGGGAAATATGCAATAACATTTTAGACTAGCATATTAATCAATAACTAAATGCTTAATAACCTTTTCTATAACAGAGCCAGAGGCATTATGTTTTCATATGTGCCTTATACCTTAAATTGTAAATGTTCTGTTGTAAAATAAAAACAAATAATGTAATAATTAAAATAATGGGAAAATGTATAAATAATCAAAATTTGGGGTTAGAATATAATGTAAAATGATACTGACACTTTCTCTTGTCTTAAAGAAAATATAATTATCGCATATTTTAATTACATGAATAACATGATTATACTAAATAAAAATTCCTTTGTCATTTTGTACTGAAATTTAGAAATTCACCTACA
>BGPR01012123.1:0-46093 GCA_013235015.1 Araneus ventricosus
TACTTATCGATTAGCTGAATTAACGAAGATTCTAATTGTAATAAAAATCTATATTTCATTAGGAACATAATAGTTTTTATGATTTTCATAGCATGATCTTATTAATTATACTCTTTCTTTACAAGTGACAAAAGCTTAACATCACAATGACACAATATTTCAAATATTTGATATTTGTTCAGTATTTTTGCTTGGAAAATAATTGAATTTCAAATGACAAACAATATTGGCATAAAATCGTCTTTTCTTAACGTTAAAAAAAATAAGATCGGACATAGATTTGTTTATATTTTAATTTGGAAGGATTACATCTGACGGGCACAACTCAATTAATTTCAAATTCAAATTAAGAAAGAATTTTATATTTCACAGAATGAAAAATATTGAAACTAATCGGAATTCAATATTTTTCCTTTTCCTGGTTCGTTTTGGAAATTTTTATCATCTTTTATTATTTATTCAACTAGGGAGCATTTTTTTCCTTTTCCTCATACGCATTTCTTAAACTGGTCAAGGTACGTATTCTTTTTGTTTATCAAATGTAATAAAACATTCTTTTCAGAAAAAAAGAGACATTTTTTCTTTGATGCATTTTTAGTCATTTCTGCAATTACTGTTTCCACATTCTCTTTGACATTTTTAACCACTTAACTGAATAGTTTTCTTTGCTATCTAATAAGATGACCCCTCCTGTTTTGGAAAGGGGCTGTCGTTTTCATTCATCTAAGAAGGCATAGGATACTTAAGATGTTTATGGATCCTACATATTTTTTGCGTCAAATTATAAAGCTAATTAATGATTCAATATTAGTTTATAAGACTAAAATTTCGATAATTCGATGCACGAGTATTCTCGGGCTGTTAAGTTAAGCGGTTAAATATTACTTGACAAGATTTATGATTTAATTAAATTCTAAACATATATTAATATTAAATTCAAGCAATGAGAGATTAAAAAAGTTTGATACCTTAATGAATCACTTGAATGTGTTATAATTAGTATCATTGTCCGTTTTCCTTTACAACCAACATTGACATGTGAGGAAGACAACAATGATGATTGATAAGTGCAATTTCTCAAAGCACTATTATGCTCATAATTTTTCATTCTGTGTCTTTTATTAGATGTATCATGAGCGTACTAATTAATTTTCTGAAAATGCTAACGTATTCCCGTAATCTTTTGTTTGTTTTTTTACTCACTTCCTGATGTGCTAAAGTTTTGAAATTTTTCACACTTATGTGTTCTTAACCATTTCATTATTGATTAGAAGAGTTTTTGTTTTCTTTCGGAACAATACTCCAAACTAGATGAAATTAACAATCTAATATATAATGTTTTGTGCGGGGGAAATCATCAAATTTCTAATGAATTGTTTGAAGATGAAAATGAGCTTTGAATTATTTTCTTTTCATATCATGGCTTTGAAATTTTTGCGAAAGTTTAGAAAAAAGAATATTTATAAGGTAGGGAGCCCAAATATCGCGCACTTAAGCCATTGTTTTAATCAGAGGAATAATTCATGTGCAATTTGTCTAAAAATTGCTCTAATCTATTATCTGGACTGTTATCCAAAAACATACTGAATTAGAACTGCAACACATAAGTTTAACACACACTCCAATACGTTATTTTGCGAATTCAGAATTTTTCCTACTATAATCATCCTAATATCGCCCACTATATGTTCCTAATATCGCCTATGTCTAAAATGGATTGAAATATATTTCAACTTTTTTTATGATTATATTCTTTATTAAACACGAAAATTAAGGCACAACAAAATTGAAAGTAATACAAGACAGCTTATTTGTACCTTTAGGAATGCAGTTAAAGTATTCCTTTAACACTTTTCTCCTAAGTAAAACATCAAAATAAAGCAGAACTTATGAGCATTGTCAGGTGATAAGACATCAACCATGTAGTTTTTAAAGGTAATTTTCTAAAATTATTTCTGAAATATAATTTTCTAGTCATTTAGAAAAAAGATTTCAAAAAATACCAAAAACAATTTATTGAAAAAGAAGTTTGTGATTCTGTGAAATTAAGTACCTCCTAAAGAATGAGATAAAGTTCTGCAATTAACAATAAAAGACTTTATTGTATGATTAGCAAACATACATTAATTAAAGTCTTAAGTAGATAGGTAAATTAAGTTCATGAAAATTTTGTAAAAGTAATTTGTTGTTAATGTTGTAATAGGGCATGATCTAAAAAAGGAGCTTCTTAGTTCTAATATGTATAAAAGTTTTTATCGTTTGAGAGAAAGCATTCTGATAAGAAATCCATAAATTTCGGTTTAGAGCAAATTATTGCGGATAGCTATATTTGTAAATATTCTTAAGTTACTCTAGTTTTATAAAATAATTAGATTCGTTAATTTGTTAAGCACTTTTATTTAATTTACTGGTTTCATGTTTGCAAAGGAATTTTGTAATCGTTTTCTCACTCGCTTCCTGATGTGCTAAAGTTTTGAAATTTTGCACACTTATGTGTTCTTAACGGCAATGCACTATTTTAGTTTCAGGTCTTAAATATAACTTAATGAACATCATTAAATTTTGATTCTGTACCCGTCTTACCACCTGATAATGAATTGGAGAAAATAAATTGATTTCAGGATGCCCTAATATTTATAATAACGAACTATAAATTGAAAAATAAAAGGTTGCGAATAACTGAATTTAAAAAATCAATTTTTAGAACACTAATAAAAGTGTTTTTAAAAACTGTTATCTTTCTTATTTATTTATGATTTTAAAATAAATTTACGAGAAGGGCATTGTTCTCATGATGTGCATATTAACACATGGCGCAGATAATATTCGAAACCTGATTTAATTTTTCAGGCTTATTGACGAAGCATGCAACTATTTCTGTGACGTTAGCATAGTAGCCGTTTAAAAGCAGACTATTTGCAGGGAACTTCGCCGTTCACAAAAATTAATTTTTTCCCCCGCATTTTTGCGGTTTTGTAATGTAATACAAAAACATTCAAACACTTAATTTGCTTGTTAAGTTAAACTAGAGCATTGAGTCATGTTATTAATTTGTAAAATTTTTGTACAAGGACTTACCTAGGAAAGAAATCTTTGCTACTAAAAATATTTAGTTAAAATTTGCCTGAATATCTGATAATAGAACACAAACTTTGTATACAGATACTTTTAAATCATTTGGTAAAGTGTACTCAGTAATACTCAGTTGGTAATTATTCACTCGAAACCAAATAAATCACACCCCACGTCTTTTAATGAAGATTCTATTCGATTTCATTTAATTGAGTGTAATCAATCACCAAGAAACCGAGAATTTGGAATAATCAATCAAGATCTGAGCAAATGTCCGCCGGGGAAAGGAGTTGCAGGAACAGATGGCGTTACCATGGCAACACTATTAAAAGCGGCCTAGAGACAGAATTCTTGAAATTACATTTCGCTTTCTGTGAAAAATTTGCAACAATTTATATTTCTTACCTTAACATCCATTTCATTTTTAAAAATATGATTCCACTAACAATTATTTTTCGTTACTTTGAGTAGATTTAATCATTTTTTTTTATTGTGATATTCTTGGAATTTCAAAATTTTATTGCTTATTCAAAATATATAAAGCCTTTTGTTTTCTGTCCGTAGATAGCAGAATATTAGATTAATGAATAGCACGGTAGTCGTAGTTATTGATTTCATTTCTTTCTCTTTATTATAAAGCTTTTTAACAGATCGTTGACGAGGTTACGAAGCAAATTTCCTGAAGGAGTTGGGCCACCATCTGTGAATAAGGGGGCGGAGCTTCCCAGTTTTTCTAATATAAAATCATAGATAATTATATATTAAAATACAAACATCTATAATTACGTTTAGGATAACGTAATTTCGCACACTTAGTAACACAGGGAAAAACGATAACCGTACAAAGTCAAACTTAGTGATGTCACAAGGCTTTTTTTGGTTAACATATTCGACTACATAAGCTCTTATTTAATTAAAGATATCATTTCTCAATCTACCACGTTCTACTCTGTGTAGAAAGTAGATAACTTTATGTCGAATAGTATTCCAGTATTAAAAAAAAACCCACATTTATCGACTACGGTTTTGACCTCCACGTTTACATTAATTTTGTGTTGTGCACAAGATATCATTTTTTTCATCATGAGCTCTTACAATAATTTTTCTTTGAAAAATCTTGTAAATTATTTGAGCAGTTTACAGCTATAAATTTGCTCATTTTATGGACTCAAATTAATACTACCATCTCAGAAGATCAAAGGAGATTTCATTAATAGTTTATGGCCAGATGTAAATGGATGCATATGCGTGGTGGATGTTGTTACATTTGTAGAAATCAAATGTATGCTTACCTCAAGCTGAAGAAATACTGCATTTATCAAGAATATCCGATAATTATTGCTTCTTTATCGTAACATTAGTTTTATTTATATTTTTATAGCTTTTGTAACAACACGTCCTTGACAAATTGTAATTGTTTCTGGATTAGATTTCTGCTTCTTCAAAAAGAGCAATTAAGGTAGCCATTCTAATACATATATCTTAGAAATTTCAAATACATTGAAGAGCTGATCCAAATCATAGATATAACAGCATTCTTTTTTTATTTTACTATCAGAATATTTCAAAAACTATGAGAAGAAGGAGAAAAAAAGAAAAGTCCATGAATGTTCATCTATATCCTCAAACGAGGCAATTTGTTTTGAAAAATATGATGTTTTTCCCAGAACTAAGCATTATATATTGATTACTAGTTTCTCCCAGATTTGACTGTTTCTAAACAAAGAAAACAATTCTTCCATACAATAATGAAATGAGAGCATGTAAACGTTATTAGAAAATTAATTAACACGCTCATGAAGCGTTGTGTAAAAGGCACAGAATGAGATCTATAAACATAACAATGTTTTCAGATATTGCACTTATAAATAATCACTTTTGTCTTCCTCACATGTCAACAAAATTATTAATCTTAATATAAATAAAACTCATTGTGGGTATGTATGTGGGTATGTTCCACTTTTCCTCCTAAACTACTGGATCGACTTCAACCAAACTTTGCACACTTACAATTTAAGTCAAGAGGAATATCATTGTCAACTTTTCGAAGCCCAAAAGTTAATTAAACAGTCAGTTAATTAGAAATTTTCTGAAGCCGTTTTTGCTCAATAACTTCGGCGCAAATTTGTTCCACAAAAAATATTGTTCTACCATATTAAAGTTCAAAGCTTTAACTTTTCAATGATACCAATTTCATATCTGTGAATTTTTTCCTTTAATTTTTATTAATTTTTCAAACTTAATAAATTGTTAATTACGTGCAGAAGATTTTGAAATCACGCAAATTTGTACCTACTTCTTTGCTAGGCAACGATTAGACTTTGAACTAAATTACCTTTATCTCTAAAATTTTTGCTTATTTTTATAAATATTTTTTATAAAAGAAGAGAGTCAACCGTCAACATTTAAAAGCCCCAAATCTTATTAAAATTTCAATTAATTGGAAATTAAGCAAGATTTTGGCATTTTCCGTGATATTTTTCGAAAATATGTATTATGTCACAAAGACTATTTTTACACATAATAAAAGTTTAAAAAATTAGCTTTTTATGACATAAATTTCCTTTCCGTTCAATTCGTTGCCTTCATTTTAATAATTTTTCAAAAATTAATTTGTGTATAAAATTTACAATTTATAACACTTTGTTTTATTGGTGAAGAACAAGAATACATAAGAACTGTTGCTAGATCACATTAGAACAGACAGATTTTATTATTTTTTATTCAAATTTATCGCTTTTTCTTAATGAAAAATTACTATGTAATTGTCCCAAAACATCCGTTAAAATCTTTCTTATACTTCAAATTTATGAACCAAATTTGGAAATTACCTATGCACAAATAGTAATAACTTTAGGAGAAAATTAGCTATCGGCGGTTTTAAAAATTGTGTGGATATTCTCATTTTAAATAAAAAAAAAAAAACATTTCAGACGATTAAAGTATTTTGGGTATTGTAATTTTCTATACAAAAATAGTTCTATACATCAAAAATATTAGACATGAAAGTATTTTAATCCCGATCAACGCCGGGCAAAACAGCTAGTCATAAATAAAAATTAACCGTACTGTTATTGATTATAATGTCTTGAGTGAATTCATTAGAATGTATAACTTTCACTGTATCATTTTCAAATACTTGTATATGTACAGGTAGACAGAAAGACATGAATAGCTAAGGAATTAATTTACGTATTTAGTCTATAATTAAATCTTGTATCTTTTTAAGCAATATTTAAAAGCATCGAGCAGAATCTGGGCACCTATAAATCATAGAAGTCAATAAAAATACATTTGGAGAAAAGGATTATCTTTTTTTTTGTTTTATCAGAAAAGAATATTTCAATACTTTTCATAAGCAAAAAGAATAAGTTCTGCGGCATCTTCAGACATGTATGAGTAAACCAGTGGTGTAGTCGCAAAATAAGCGTGCCGGGACGCTCTAACCTGGGTGACAAAAATTGCACTGTTTTAAGGACGTTCCCACAGTTTTTTCTTATTTATTACAAGTGAGAAAAAATAAAAGCAGTGCCGGAACGGTGTTCCAGTGCGTACCGGCTTCACTACACCCCTGGAGTAAAAGAAAGAAAGCTTGGCCTAGAGGCGTATATAGTAGAAGTTAACAAAAGTTCAAAGACAAAACAATGAAGGGAAACATATTACACTCCAATTAGTTTCATATTTTTCATTCTTTAAAATATAAAACTCTTTCGCAATTCGAATTTGAAATCAACTGAATTGTTTATGTCAGATATAATCTTTTCTTTTGTTTATTTAAGATCAAGTTAAAATTTAAACAATTCTTACTTATTGGATCTTTTTAATTTTACGAACAAATATTTCATTTGTAAGTGAGCTTTCAATATTTGCCATCTGAAATTTAATTGCTTCCCAAGCAAAAACGTTTTGCAAATAGTCTATATTTGGAATCTTGTATCGTTGTAATTTTAATCTTCTGTCACCTCCAAAGGAAAGAAATAATAAATACGAAAATGTTATGAAAATAGTAATGTTGATAATTAATGAATTTTGTTGTAATATCTCTTTGTTTCAGCTAATCGATTAATGTCGATGCTTTAGATTTTAGTTTGGTTTTTTCATTCAAAGCAAAATTCGTATACTGTTCAGCATCGGATTCCGTGACAACCACTTTTGGACGATTTTACACCGGAAAGGGGTGTCAGGCAATAAGCCATATGAGCGATTTCCGGAATTCTTTGTTAGATCTCCCTCAGTAGAATGTGAATCAGTAGAACTCTTCCATTCTTCAATTTCCACCTATTTTGACGACATAACTCCGCCCGGCGCAGGCGCAAAAGCGCGGAGGGTTTCCTAATCCGTTGCTAAACAATTTGTTCCATTTGTCCTTGCTTGCGAAGATCCGTTTAGACTCAACACCGGCGATTTGGATTATTAGTGGGGGACAAAAATTTAGTTACAAAATTATCTATCTTTCCCGGACCCTATAACTTTTTTATAATTCCTAGTTTTAACCTTCTAAAATGAAATAAAAATTTTATTTTTCTCACACAAAGTGGGCCGACCCCCCCCCCCCCCCCTCTTTCGATGCCTCTAAGTTTAGACACCCTCAGAGTATTCTAAAATTTTGTTAAAAGTATTGACTTCGCATTCAAATACTATTATGCCCAAATCTGTTTTTTTATATACTTCCTGTTATGGTGCCCATTATAAAAATGAATTCGAAAAAGTTTTACACGTGTTAATTTAGGGGAAAACAAGTTCTCTATGAAAATTGGCTCAAATATATCAGCAGTATTCAAAAAATTATTTGAATAGCATAAGAATTGCTGTTTCATTATCATCTGTTGTCGTACATTAATCCTTAGGCTACCTATACGACACAAGGAATATAATATAATACAAGGGTAAGAGGTGGGAAGATTTAACTTCTGCTCTTATAAGATGCATTATAATGCATCTTCCTTGCTTTCATAAGTCCATTGTTAAAGGGGGGGGGGGTAAACCATTTATCTTTTACAAAATATACATTTATAATAATATTATACATTTATAGAACATAAATTGCAGTCTTTTTTTCAATATATTGATGTAATTTTACCAGTTTTCTAGAGAGAAGAAAAGTAATAAACTTTTACCCATCCCAATTATTTTAACATGAATAAATCTTATAAATTAATATTATAAACCATTTGTTTATTTTTCCAATTACATAAGCAAATAAAACACGAAAAAAGTTTTTAAATTCAGCAAGTTTTCACAACATTAAAAAAAATTACATCTTTATCAGGGAACAAGAAAAATTCTGTTATTGTCAGATTTTGCAATTACTTTGTAAATATTTGACAAATTTCTTTGAATTAAAACCCAAATAAAAAAAAAATTGTTATGATATATACGGAATGAGGAAAGTCATTCCACACTCAATGTTAAAAAAAAAATGTTAAAATGTTACCCTAATTTAATTTAATAAGAAAATATTAAGTAATTAAATCTTTAAATGTAATTGATCTTAGCTAATTATCAACTATCATTATTGACTATCTTGATGGAGTAGTAAAAGATTTAACTACTTTTAAAGATTTAATTACTTTAGATTGTCGTATTAAACGATTAGATTAAATTATTTAAATTCAATAAAAGATTTAACTACTTTTTAAAAAATCTAAAGTAATTGAAAAATTCTTCTTCAGATTGGTCAAATGGATTACATTTATCCCGATAAACCCTTTCAAAACACAATTAACGTCTTAGCAGCCTCCATTTTAAACGAAAATTTGATAAGTTCTGATATAGAAACAACATTTCTCGCTAGCGAATAGCGTTTACGCCAGGTACAGAGCTGGCGAGAAATCGGAGTCCTCTTTTCGACCGAGAGAGATCCCAACCGGTTGGAAAAACGGGTACGAGAATCGCACCTGTCGTTAACGGGCGGAAAAAGTGACGTCTCCCAACCCAACCGGGGGTTCCAGAATAGACCCGAAATTTGTTTCAAGCTTGCAGATTTTGCAGAGCAAGGGGTCTATTCTGGTACCCCCAAGACTGCAACTTTCCTGTAAACTAAAATTGCTATCCGGGGCAGCTCTGCAGCCCTAATGGACGAGCCACAGAGAAGTAGAATAGTACTCTTTCTCTGTGGGACGAGCCACCACTGATCTGGGTGTAGTTTTCCTTGCATTCTGCTAGTCGGTCAAATTCTATCGACAAAGAAGATTTAGCTGTCCATCGTTTTTTTCATGTTTATAAAGTTCCACAACATTGCTGGAAATATGAGTGACACTAACGACGAAACTGAGACTTCACCATTAGGCCATCGTAGGCGCTTTTCTTTTTTGCTTTATGAATAATAGTCGACATAGAACTGAATTGAACTGAAGTAAAACTGTCTCGCTCGCGATTTTAATTTTGCGTTGTTATAGTTTCGTTGCGGCAGTGGGTTAGTTTTTGTTCACTAGCGTCTGTATGCCAAACTCTTTCCCTATGGGATGGGCGAATCCATCTCAAGTAGTAGTTTTCGTAGGTGGGGAAGTTTGACAAGGAGGGACACACTTGGGAAAGGGTTTGGGATCGAGCAGAGCCCTCTAGTAGACGCTAGTGAAGTTATAGGAGAACACAGAACAGAGTGAAGTTATAGTGAAGTTATAGGGAATGAGATTATTGCCTGCCTAGTTAATTCATGCGCTGAAAATAATGATATTTAGGAAGTGAATTACAGATCTGTCGAGATTTTTGGTAGTTAATGTTTATTTCTTGTTGCAATATCTTTCTTAAAACAGCATTAAAAATCATATTGTGCACATAATTAAATTAGTTCATCTGAGTCCTAAAAAACAAGTTTGACAGTATTTCTTATGAGTAGTTTCACATAATAACAATTTACTCTAAGGATTCATAACATAGTCTTATAAAGTGTCTATCCTCAATCACATAAGAACTGTGAATATTATGAATGAACATAAATGTTAGTTTTAATAATTTTGTCTTGAAATGTATCAGCTGCTGCAATATTGAAGGTAATGTGTTTATGTTAAAGAAATTGTTGTATGAAATAAAACAAACCAATATCTAATTTATTCTAGTTTGATCTCTTTATTTGGTGTGATTAGATTTTATTTAATCTTATACATTGCAAAGTTTTAAGTGAAAGTGAGTTTTAAGCATGTTCAACTCTTTTGCATGGCAAACCTAAATTTTACGAAATTTCAGTAGATAAGCAAAGAGAAATTCCTATCTTGAATAAATAAAATGAGTTATTGATTCTAATTAAAGTTTTATGCAAAATTTTGCAAACCTGTGTTACCTATATCACTTATATATATATATATATAAGTAAAACAGCATTAAAATGAATCCACAAAAAGTAAACACTCTTTTTTTTTAAGTATGACCTCTGATAAAACAACTTGCTGCCACAATGTTTACATCGTGTTATCTCAGAAAAAGTGAAGTTTGTGATTTTCTTTTCTCTTGTTTTCCAATGTGTTTGTAAAATAAATTATGCTGACTTATCAAAACAGAAAAGATTAATAGCATTTACTACCACTCTTACAAACTGCAAAACCCACCTAATGTAACTGAAATTACTGAATGCATGCTTAGATTTGATCTTGAATTCAGAACCAATATATCTGATAACTCTGATTCTATTGTACTTAAAACTACTGGGCTTTTAAAAATTCTTTTTAAATATGGATGTCGCATAATTCAACATAATTTAATTTTTTTCTACTTTGTTGTTTCGATAGTATCTTTCTAAATAACTTTCTTCACCTACCCTAAAATGACTTGTAAGTCAATTAACATACATATTATGCATTACCCAATTCTCTTGGAGATTCTCAACATTGTTGAATAAACTTAAAAATATTTTTTTTATTTTATCTATCTCTTCCAGCTGAGTAATATATGACAATGAATAAAATAAGTTTTACTAGTAAGCAGATAAGTCAAAGTATATAATCCATTTCTCAAAATATAATGAACCTTTTCAATATGTAAAATAAATCATGTTTCAACTAATTGTCTAGATCACTTTTATATACAAAAAAATTAAAACAGCATTAAAATGAATCTACAAAAAGTAAACAGTCTTTTTTAAGTATGACCTGTGATAAAACAACTTGCTGCCACAATGTTTACTAGTTCTTATATCATGTTAGTGATTTTCTTTTCTCTTGTTTTCCAATGTATTTGTAAAATAAATTACATTGACTTATCAAAACAGAAGCTATTACTTAATTTAATTTCAAAAATGAGTATTCGACATATAGCTGATCATAAAAATGTAAAGGAAGGAAATTTAGCATTTTTTATTTTAAAGAAATTTGTGGCTTCACTGTGAAAGGCTATTTTTCCTCCAAATAAGTTATCATCAAAATGTATAATTTAAATTGTGTATTTAATTTATAGCCATACATGAGTATACAGGATATTCAAACTTCATAAAATTCAATATTACTTTCAAAGATTCATTTTTAAAGACTATCAATTTGTGCAAGAACCCTCATCATTTTGTTTCTCTTATCAATTTAGCTTTTGCAATGCCAATATCTTTGTGAATACTAATGATATTGAAGTTGGCTTATATATCGGGCTCTCAAAGTTATGAAGGAAAATTATGCTTCGTTTCGACCATGCACAGTAAAAAATTGCTCAATGTGTGGTTTCACTGCGAAATCAATGAACGTTAAAGGGTTAATTGCATTTTTTTGAATGTCAAGCATATATTCGAAAATGTTTTTGTAATACAATAATTAAAATTAATACAATTTGTTCATTGAAGTGCTGAATGATGTTGCATAAGAATATTAAATCATTTAACCAATCTATATTTGAGAATTCATCATAATTATTGTTTTTTCCTTCAAAAAGAGCTTTATTTCTTGTAATAAATTGGCAAACCGATTAACTGCAACTGATCCATTGAATCTTGTTGTATGTCAACATCTCAGAATATTGGTACTCTATTTCCGTTAATAATTGTCGTTACTGAAGACCTTGCATTTATAAAGTTGATGGCTTTTATTACAACTGGCATTACATTGGAAAATATTTTTAAACCTTGCTTCACAAATAGAACTTGATGGTTAATTATACAATGAAATTCAATTTCTTAAGCTGCTGAATAGAATCATTGCTTTTTTGCCACCATATTGGGTGCATCATTTGTTATTACAGAGACAATTTTCTGTAGGTCAATATCCATTTCTTTAAATGCTTTATTAAATTCATTAAAATATCAAGACTAGTACACCTCCCTTTTGAATATTAATTTCTTTGACTCTTCTTTCATTACATTGCCTAATTTATATCAAGAATTAATAATTTAATTAAGAATTAATTGCTAATTTATTGCAAGAAAAATCTGCTAGTTGTGCATAACCATTTACATAATCACTCTCATCTAAAGCAATTAAATATATTTCTACACACTTTAAATCATTATGTATTTATCAAGATTGTATTGTGACATATTGGTAACTCATTTATATGCTTTACAATTGAATATTTTTCTTTAAAATCTGCAAAGTATCACTACATTCTAAAAATGTTTGTTTTACAAATTCTAAGAGGTTTCCCATGGTGAGGAATGCAATAGGTTGATAGAAAAGTAGCAGCTGTAATGTTATTATTTGGAATCAAAAAAGTTTTAAAAACACTGGTTAATTTTTTAATACTTTCGATTGTCTGTTCTCTCTTTAACGTCTTAAAAAACGTTTGAAAAAATCAACGCATTGGTTAATTTAAAAAGCCTTTGGGACTTGATGTTTGACTTGCAATCATAGGTTTGCCACCACTGCTATAGTCAGAGTGGGAGATGGATTATGGTATTTGAAAGATATTAATGTTGAAGGCATAAGTTAATGAAATTCAATATTACAAAACTTAAGTTGTAGAAGTACCCGAGTTCAGCCATTTTATTGAAATATAACAAATGTACCAAAAAATACAGTGATCGAACAAAATTCATAAATGCCAACATTGGAAAGGTGGCTGTCCATAGCAGAAGGTCTACCAGGCGCACATATACGTAAACAGATATGTTAAAATTTTGAATTTATGATCGTATATTTCATCATATTTTAAATAATCCAAAATTTCTATTTTTATGAAAAATATCTTATCTGAATAAATAATACAATAAATGTGTAAATCACTATTATTAGAAGAATATGAAATAATTATATGACATTTTTCAAAAACATGAAATGTAGAAAAAAAATCTGGATTGTGATGTCATCAAGGAATACAGGTAAAACGACTGTGTACGAGGGGGATAAAACTCGCTTCCGTAAAAATTTAAATTTTATCCATAGTTTGCAGAAATTTTTGAGAAAATCCATTGTAACTATGGAGAATCTGTAATGGTTGGCATGTATGAAAATTTATCTGGTTTTAGGTTAACTTAATTTTCTTATTTTCATTGTTTGTAATTTTGTGCCACTTTCAGTTTTGACTTTAATGGCTCCATTATTCCAACAATTCATAAAATCCTTACCTCAGTGAATTCCTACATTATTCCAACAACTTGGAGTGCTTGAGCCCACACATTTTGGATAATCATATGCAAGCTGTCGTACTTGTTTGTAAGTCGGACCTTAGTACATATTTGAACTTTTAATAATATAATCACAAAGCATTCTTTCTTGACCTGTGGTGAAAACTTGTTGGCATGTAAACTTGGAGCTAAAGCAGTTGGATAAAGTATCCAATGTTATGTTATCATCAAGATAAAATGTTTTACTTTATTTTAATCTATAAATTAATGTAAAATAGGTCATTCCATATAATGTCTCCAGCTGTTCTAAGAAACATGCCATCTTGAAATGCTTGCATAGCCTTAGAAATCTTTTTCTTTTTAAATCATCTTGCTCCAAATCTCAAAGTTACTTAATTAAATTAATACTTCCTTAACATGAGGGATACATTTTAAGTGTTGAAAGGTGCCATTAAGTTTAAAGTGTTATAACTCTCTTTAGAAAAGGAATTTCTAGTTGCCAATAGTATTGTTATATGCAGAATATCTTAATTAATTTGGCGAATAAATCAACTCATCTCATTGAATATGGAGCAAGAAAAATTCAGTGATGAAAGGAAATTTCAATTTTTACTTAGGTCACAACACATATCTCATTTCATAGCAAAGCACATGGTTTGCGAAATGGAATGAAGCCTATTGCCAGAAGATGTTCTCTTTTGAAACTTGATTAGCCACCTATCAGCCGATGAAATAGCATTTCCAGTGAAGAGAAATGCTAACTGTTGAAAGGTGTCCACCTCTCCCTTACATAAGTATTGGCATTTTAAAAATTGATTTTAATGACAATAGTCTTTAAATGTGATATCAAATATTGATGGTACATACATTATTATAATTATTTTTACTTTTAAAAAAAATTACCATGCCTCTAGTACCCTGTTCAATAATTACTCCCCCCCAAATGACGTGCAAACTAGTTTATGTCTATTTACTTATCACTGCCTATGGATCTGATTTCATATGGAACTGAAATATTGCCTGTCACACATTACCAGAATAATCAAGATGTACTTAGAAATAAATGTTTGACTTCCCTTCTGTGCTGTGCCTAAAACTAACTACAATTACCCTGAAATGTAACCTGTGCAAGAGGGTTTATTTAAACGTGTAGCTTAAATAATTATATAAGATACGCAAGAAACTTGAAACAGCATTAAAAATCATAATATTAACTCATTTTAAAATAATTTATACTTAATAGGTGTTTCTGAATGGAATCAAATTCATTCCAACAATTTTTGCTATTTGAAGTCCTCTTCTTGTTGAAAAATTTCACAATTTATTGATGCAGCAGAGCTCTTGTGTCAATTAACCAAACAATGCATATCATACAATATTAGCTAGTTGATAAATCAGTCTATCAAAGACAGTATCAATTATTTAATAGGTAAAGTTTGTTGCTTGCCTCAGTTTGCATATATACAGAAAAGAAAAAAAAATGTTGCAAAAATCTATGAATTCAGCAGCAAATTTTGGCTAATATCGCCAATAGATTTTTTTTAATCGACTGTTCAAATAAGGGGCATTTGAATTGGACATCCTGTATTATCCTGAGAAACCTATCATTAAATAGCAAGTTATTGTACTCTTAAGAAAACAATAACACTGGTGGCAATAAAAATGTAACAAAATCCCTTAAGTGTCAAATTCTTAATTGGTTTGACAGGTAAAAGGAAATAATGCATTAAATAATTAATCAAAAAAGTACACAAATGAATTTATATATGAAAGAAAAACTAAGGACAAATCCAAATTTATATTAATGTAATAAGCTCTTTAATTTCACTGTTATTATTTGTTTTTTTTATTAGGTTTTGTATGAATATATTTTCCTTTCTTTCTAAAAGAATCTATGCTTTAACAGAATATTCTGTGGCATAATTCTCAAAGGAAATTTTACAATTGTATATAGACATGTATCAATTAGTGTATACAACATAAAAGAATAAGAATTCCATGAATCGGTGTTATTTTTAGACTAATATATTTGATTTTATTTCCTTATGAGGAATTTTAGACAATCTATGAAGATTATTTAAAAATAGTTGTAAAAATGAATTAAGAAACAATGATAAAGTATAATTAAGATAGTTTTTAAATTGATAACTTTACTAAATTAAAGAATTAAGCTTTTAAAATTCATACAGACTTATTACATTTTGGGTTTCATTTATTTATATTTTTTTATTTACATTGTGCAATAAATGATTTTTAGTAAATATGAGAATTGATTAATGCTATTATAGATATTTTACATAAATTACTGGATATGACTAATTTACTATTCTGTTATTCTGAACTACTGAAAATAATTTATCTGTGTGTATTAATCTTGAGAAACAACTCTCCACAAAATATTCAAAATTCTTCAAATTCAATTCACAAAATATTGACAAAAAATTCTTCAGATCTGGCAAGTTTTCAATTTCAGGATATTAAAAGCATACGAATGAGAGCAGTTACATTTTGATTTTTTATTAGTAATTTATACAGTTGTTAATTTTTCCATGATGAAGAATATTCCATTCTGCAATTTATATATTATTATTCTTAGACGAATAATAATAAATACATATTTGCTGGATGAACATTCCAGATATGAAATTGTAGTAGCTAAGTTTGAAAAAATTCAAGGAGACATAAATTAAAGAGTAATCGTTAAATTAACTCAGCTAAAACTTATTTTATGTACTCTGTATGGATAGTACATATACTTGGTATACAATGCACAGGAAAATATAATGTAAAACATTCAAGCATCACTATTTATCTGTATCAATCCTTACGTTCCGAACAATTCCCGAAATCTCCATGAATAAAATGAAGAATAAAGACTAATATTAAGAGAGATTTTAAAAAAATTAAGATATGTATAATATTATGTAGGAATAAAATACCTATATGTAAACAAGTGTGCCTACTTGGGTGTTATTTGACCACAGTTGGAAATTACAAAGCCTATCATACTATAGCCTTTTTGAGGCTTCAAAACACGCAGTAATGTATTTAGTTTCTCTTTTCTTATAGGAATTTTCTATTGCAGGATTATGTTTAGAAGTTTTAACACTGCAGCCAGAAATATTTTTTGTTTATCAGTTCCTAGTAATATACTACGCCAGCGCCTACATACTACAACAGATTTCAACATGTGCAGAATCGACTGATAAGTAATTTTAAAGATGAGGAATGAAAAGTTATATAAGGTAAAAGGATGCTAAACAGATCTTTTAAGCTTATTTTAAAACTGACACAATTTCGCAATAATCAATCTAGCAGAGGTGTTTGTTTTCATACAACTAAAACAAAGCTAAAGCGTCCCTCCGACTAGAGCGTCTCGATCCTAGAGGTCTCTGCTTGATCCCAGACCCTTTCCCAAGCGATTCCGAGTGTGTCCCTCCTTGTCAAACTTCCCCACCTACGAAAACTACTACTTGAGATGGATTCGCCCATCCCATAGGGAAAGAGTTTGGTATACAGACGCTAGTTTTTTGTTCCATTCCAAACAGAAACTGTTGAAGAGACGTTCTGAAAACCCAACTGTCTATACATTTATTTGAAATTTTCTGAAACTTCAACCGCATTTCTTTGATTTTTTCACTTTTTTAAGTGATCATGGCAGATCCTCGTATTAAACAAATTAAAATAAAAACAGGTGTGGTCAAGAGGTAGGTGCAACATTAAAAATTTATTAGATAAGAGTTTTCTTATTTTACGTGATGTCTTTTCGTTTGGATATATTAAATATTTATACCTTTTATTTTTAAGTTTCATTTCTCATTCAAAATTTATTGTTCGTTACAAATTTCTGTCAAAAAAATAGAAGTACCTTTTTAATGAAATATTGATCTTCAGCCTTTAACTCTTTTTGTATATATTTTTTCAGATTCATTGTGAGCTTGTTTGTTATTTTATTACTGCGTATCCTGGATACCTTAATGCACAATTTGTGTTCTTAGTGTTAAGTACTTGGATGTTAAATTACCGGGAAACAAGATGAAATTGATCGACATGTGTTCTCTTTTCTGCATTTAGTCTAGGAATGTTCTTAATGTATTTTTATTTTATTATTATTTTTTTAGTTTATATTTTAACAGTTTCACGATTGCTGCCTGCTCAATCTGTTATAAAACTTTCAAGATTGAAAACCGTAGGGTAGATGCTCCAGTTATGGCCACCTTAAGAGAAAATTTGAAATGGAAATTTCACAGTGGGTGACTGTTTAAAGCATAATAAATCATACTTATACTATCCTTTAGCAAATTTTATTGGCTTTCTGCTAGTTATAAAATTTTTCTGAAGAAAATTTTAGATTTTGAGTTATGAATTTTTAAATAAATTAACTCCATTTGCACCAGTTATGGCCACCTTGCTCCAGTTATGGCCACCTCTATGCACCAGTTTTAGCCACACTAATATTATATTGTTAACAGACACTTTAATCAATTTTAAGCAAAAATAAATAATTTTTATGCCATATGTATTTTAGAAATTACTTTCTGTTATTTTAAATGTGATTTTTTTTATGAATTTATAAAGATTATAATAAAATTTACTTAAGCTGATTTTAGCTGCAGATTTCAGTTCAAAAAAAGAAAAACAGGAATGCAGAAAACAATAATTTAATTTGATTGATGAAAATACAAACTGTATATACTCGCATAACTTTTTTTTGATAAAATATGAAACAAAAAATGGGGAGAGCAATAAACTTACATTGCAAATTCTTAAAGCATAGGCATCTTACAAACAGAATTTACATTATTATACTCACTAACAATATCCACAAATATGTATTTTTATAATTTTTAATTGCAACATAAATCAAATTCATCAGAATCATTTTTAAAATTAGAGCAATCCATGTATATAAAAGAATATTCATCACTCAAGTCAGGTTCCTCAAGTTGAAATTTTCTAACATAAATGTGAGGTAAACATTCAAAATGTAGAAGTTTTTGTCATTCCATTTTGAATGGCCTTAACTACATTACCAACTTTAGATGGTGAGTAGCGAAATATTTTTATGGAAATGCTACATGCCTTCTTATTTTTAATTGGAGCCATTACTACGTAAAATGAAAACAAAATTAAATCGGTTATTTTTATTTTAGAAACAAAACTATAACAGTTACTTTGTATTTTAGAAACAAAAATAAATCAGTTGCTATTATTTTAGAAATAAAACTAAGTTATTTGCTTTTATTTTAGAAATAAAACTAAGTTATTTGCTTTTATTTCAGAAACAAAACTAAATTAGTTGATTTTATTTCATCCAGATATTATTAAATTGAAGAAATGTCTAAAAACACAAAAATGAACTATGTGGCCAAAACTGGAGCATGTAGTGTTCCACTTTTGGCCACTTGCATGGCCAAAACTGGCACATATAGTAAATTTGAAGTACCAGTTTTGGCCACCACCTATTTAATCTTAAAAATAATTAATTTTGATATGAAATCAGAATAAAATGAAAGCTTACCTCATAAACCCTAAGGGGAAATCAGTTTTAGTTTAAACTTTTAATTCTGAGAGCCAGTTGATGAAAAACTGTAAAACCTTGTTCCTTAACAAAAACCTTAACAGTTGTGAGCATACAACACATGATCATACATTTGATTTTTTTACAAGTCACATGATTGAGAAAAATCAACCAATCAGATTTAAAATAGTAAAATAAGGATTGCTTTAAGTGTTGGAATGCTTATTATTAGCTAATTTGAAATTACTGGTTAATTATTGGAAAAACAGATCCAATGTGGCCATAACTGGAGCATCTACCCTAATTTGAGTTGCTCATAACAATTAATTTTGAAACATTAAACATTATGCCTTTAAACATTTCCGATATTCATTATTCTGACATGGATTAAAACACGAATGCACTTCCTAATTTACTTTCTAGAAGTTAATCTGCGCTTAATAAAATAATTCTGTCGTGTATGGCATAGAAATACATATTGGCTTAGGGTTTTCAATGTTGCACTGAACAGTTATTTTTTCAATTCAATTTCATGAACTCGATGGATTCTTTCATTTAAATAAGTATGCTAGAAGTTGATTGGTAATCTCACTCTGTTCATCTTTATTTGTAGTTCTGAAAAGTACATACTTAATTAGAAGTGGCTGTCTGAGAAAAAAGTAAATTACTCGTCCATTTGTTTTAAATATCATTTAATGGCTGGTCATTGATAAGAGCTATTTTGCACATTTTAATATTTGAGAAATAGTGAAATTTTTCTGTAGCTTATCTAACTAATAGAATATTCTGTAGCATGTTTTTAACCCTTTAACTAACTGTGTGTGTGGTTTATAAACTACATACTAAAATTATAGCCAGAAGCAGGTGTGGTTTATAAACTACTTGAGGTTGTGGCTTATGTACCACTAAATTTGCATAAATAAATAAAATAAAATCAATTTTTTTTCCTGATTGTTTATCTTGTCACTAAATTATAAAGATGTATTTTTATAAATAAATATAATAAAAATTCTTAATTTTTATCATTGATTACAAAATGTATACTTTTTCATGCATATAATTTTGATTCGCCACTTTATTACATTAAATACATTACATGTTTTTTTTTTTTTTATGTTTGGGACGATAGGGTGCTGAAAGTACCTGTAGTTAAATGGTTGATATCTGGAGAAGTTAAATAACTTGGCTAGATGTAATATTATAATTTCTTGGAATTTAATCGAGTTGTAGCATTTTATGAACAAATTACATTGCTGAAGTGATGTACTGTTTGTAAATAGTATACTAGTATAGTGGCATAGCTGTCAGAGTGCAGTCTGTCCCAGGCGGCAAAATCACACATATAGGAAAACAATTTTATAACAAAGAAAAGCAGTGGCACTAGCTCAATCATTGTGTACATAAAACGAATAAGTAATTTTTGTATTTTCCCTCTTTTGTTGGTAAATTGCTGATATGTGAAAGACAGACTGGTGGTATACGCATGATTTCTCAACCTATCTGCAGAGATTGAGGGCTGTTGGATGACAATTTAAGTTATTAATAAAATGTCTTTTTCTCTGGAAATTTATTTTGAGGTTTATGTGCCTTATGTATGCCTCTTGTAAAAGAAGGGTGGCATGTTGCAAGTTTGCCCTGGACGGCATAAGTTGCAGCTACGTCCCTGCTAAATGTCTTAAGGAATTAAAGTATTGCTTAGTTGCTCACTGTTTTTAAAGCTTTGTTTCATTTTTTTGGGGAGAGAGGGGCACAGCGACATTTTGTGCGCTCTAATTACAGTGCTATTAATAGATTTTTGTTTGATAATTCTCGTTGGTTTTTTGGTCTTGCTTTGTTTTATAAATGCATATAGATATTATCAATTCAGTTTAAACACAACTAGCAATCTCCTTAAGCAAAAACTGTTTATTGTTCCAGTGAGAACAAAAATAAAGTGACTGGGCCAAGTAGCATTTTAAGTAATTTAAGTGCTTCAGGCTTCCCATATAAGGATGGAAAATGTTCATCCAATCAGAAAATAATGGAAGTCTGTTTTTCTGGATGAATTGGCTGCATGAAATGTACTGTTTTAGTTATTCTAATCATTACATATAACTGTGGCAAACAGGTCCAGAAGCTTAATCAGGTTAAGAAGGCTTAACCTATGTATTATCCAATAAGGAATGCCTATGTAAATTTGTATTACAATCAAAGTAAGCCTAAAAGTGATCTTCAATATTTGTTTTAATTAAATTATCTGGGTAGTCTGAGAATTTTGATATATTTCATTAGTTATAATATGTCATGCACACTTCATCGAACTTTAATTGCAAAGATAGCCAATTAACAGGATGGTTGCTATGGAAATTATTCATGAGAGTCCATCATTTCATGCTTTTAAACTTCATAATACAGTCAACCTTGTCTCATATTGATTAATCCTTTAAGTAAGGTGACCAATTGTCCTCCTTTAGGAAGGACATTCCACCCTCGAGAAGTGTTCAATAATTGTTACAAATGTTTTTATTATGCATTTATCATACTATAGGTATGTTCTGTATTACTGTTGCAATGAATAAAATGTTTCTTTTATTTATGATATTTTTTTATCTTCAATTTATTTGTGTCCTTTTCATTAGGAAAAAAGTTGGTTACCTTATTTTAAGACCCATCGTCCTGTTTATAGGATAATTGCATTTGACTTCCATGGCTGAATAAATGCATTCTATTGTTTCTGTTTTGCTTTGTCTAACAAATCAATATGCATTTTCAAACTCCTGAACAATTTTCAACTGGCATTACACTATAATTAGTCAGATTTTGAAGACATGGTCATTTTGATTTTTTTTTCCTTTGGTTTATTTTCGAAGTAATACAAAAAATTTGAAAGTAATTTTTATTTTTGATGTTCTACTGTATTTGAATTTTTTTTTTGTAATATAAATAAAAGTTTTAAAAAATATTTCCTACAATTTTTTTGATAATTTTTCTTTTAAAAAATCATAATATAACTAGATTTTATTTTACAGGTTTAGCATAATCTAAAAGAAATAAATTTACTGAAATCTATTCTTTAACCCTTTGAGGCCAACTGTCACATGGACGTGCCAGCTATTTGTTACATTCTCTCCCAACTGTCACAAATACGTGCCTGCTCTTGGAGCTTTTAGCTACCGGCTGACATGCCAATGTGACACCAGCTTGGAATGCTTTATTAGAATTTTTCACATCATAAATTATTATATTATAAATTTGTGACAGTCCTCAAAAGTTTCAATTAAGGGTGTTAATGGGCTAAGAGTCTTGAATTTTCCTTAACAAATTTATCTCATAAAACAACAATATCTAGAGCACTGATGCCCAAACTATTTTCATTTCCGACTCCCTCACTTATGTAAAAAATTTTCATGATCTCCAGAGGGGCTTGCGACCATGTGTTTTGAAGAGAAACCTTATATTTTTTATTGTCAAATAAATTTCTTTGAATTTAGCAACCCACAAAATTTTCTCTCTGAAAAAAGCATCTTGCAGTTTTTGCACCACTGATCTATAGTGCTTAAAGTATCCTTGAGTGCTATGGGCATCATCATAACTTTTTTAGCAGTTCTAAAATTAACTTCTTATTAGTATGTATTATATATTTATATACATCATATTTTCAGTCTATTTATTTCTTTTTGCACTTGAATCAAAATTTTCTTGCTGATTCCTTTTGTGATATTTTATTAAATATAACAATTTTTAAATTGCTTTCTTTATAAACAGCATTAAAGTGCTTAATAATTCTTTGATTTTTAACATTTTTTTTTATTTTTTACATTTTTAAATCTATAAACTTTGTTTTCATGCATGTTTTCCTTATTCTGTGAGTGGCATTATTTCTAAGTTTTCTCCCTTTAATATTTGAAAAGATTTGCCTACTAAAATATTAGAAATACAATAGCTCTAAAGCAAGGTACATATAGATTTAAAAAATTATTTGCATATAACTTGCTTGTTCCTTTAAATTTGTATTTTTTTTTTATTTAGTTGTTTGCTGTTTTCAGATTAGCAAAAGAAAAATTGATGTATGAAAAAGAAGCTGATAAAGAAAAGGCCAAGCTTGAAAAAATGCAATCTTCTGGAGATGCTGATGCTTACTTAATTAGAAAACAGGTAGTGTGTCTTTTACATTGCCGAGACCAACTCACTCAACCACTTATACTTATGATAGACTTATTTATTCTTTTCCCTTTAGATAGATAGATACCTTGAAATTTATACTGTCTAAAAATTGTGACCATAAAATTTCAAAGTGATACTAAATTTTCGTTTGTAAATCTTAAATATTTCTTTCTTGAAAAATTTTCTTGTGAAATATATATAATTTTTTAAAAACATATTTTGATGGAAAATTGCTTTTCAAATTTTTCTTTACTAGTTTTTCTTTTTTATATAAATTTCAAGTGGATGTTTAAGGTGGAAATGAAATTTTAAAGGGTTTCATATCGTAGCTTTTCATATGTTGTCTAGGTATTGTTGAAATTCTTTCTGTGATTATGGTTGTATTTTTGAACTTTCTAAGGGTAGGGTAAAATAGCATGATAAACAGTTGATATAAACATACTCAATAACATCATATTTGAACTTCATGCTATGGAATCAGGAGTACTTAACATTTTATATTTTGTGTCAATTTATCCACTGTTTCAAATACAAAGTGAAGCGAAACAAATGTGTTGATTTCAAAGCTTTACTTTTACAGCAGGTAGTTTGGGTTTTTATCTGAAAGGTATGTAAATCGAATGTAATATATTGAAGTTCTGAATGCAAGCATCTGTTATAGTTGGTAAAAGTTGTTGTGGTGTTGACTACAAAGATTCAGCCAGGATAGCACAACAATTATAAATTTCTTTACAACATTTTAAAACACAACGGTATCGGCCTTCACGCTGCACCTAGTGGAGTGCGGAGACGTGTTAGCGCCATAAGCCAAAGGGGAGAGAGTGTCTGTGCTTCTAATATCCAGATCAATGATGGTTCCTCCTCAGTGACATCACAGTGCAGCTTGAAGTTAACAATATTTATGTGCATTAGAATTATAACTGACTTTCACTACACATCGTAGGTGTTCAATATATGCTTCTTTTATTACATGACATATATCTAGTCTGTAATGCAGTTCTTGCCAAACCTTCTGTTAGTGTATCTCTGGTGATGCTGGCAATAAGTAGCTGTGTTACAAATTTTCAGATCATTGATGGTCATTTAATATAGTTAAAATATTGAAGGTCGAATACTTAACATAACAAGCTACTTTTGCCAAAAGTCTTGTGTTATTGGATTTTTTAATACAGCGTACTTTTAAAAAAAAACTGACACTACTCAGAGAACATCTGTAGCTCGATCTATCAACTGAAATGCCACCAAATTTGGTATGGAGACTGATGACGACATGGGGGAAAAGTTTCTGTGGGAAAAAAATTGCAAATGTCGTCGATAGAGGAGAAAGTGGCTCTGTTATAGTGTACACAACTGGGAATTGGACAAATGAATAACAGAAGAAATTTGAGTACAACATATGAACTGCACCAAAGGGTTACAGAGATGATATTTCAGTGCATAATAGCACTTTATTTAATGAAAGCACTTCGACAAGGGCATAGACCTCTTTCAATGTGACCAAACTTCCTGTGGACTGCACACTGCATCTTGTTTTCAATATTCTCGACAACTAAACATAACATGCCACCAGGAATGCTCAGTACTGCCCATTATATGTTGTCTTTTAAGGTCTTGAAGGTTGGGATCCTACCAAGATAAACCTTGGACTTCAAATAAACTGAAGAAAAAGTAACATGAGATTAAATCCATGGAGAATATTGTGCACAGGATGCATTGTGTAGTCGACGAGAAAGGTGGTCACATTGAAAGAGATCTATGACCTCGGCTGATAGATCGAGCTACAGATGGCTCCGAGTAGTGTCAGTTAAAAAAAGAAACACCCTGTATATGCATGGTTCTAAGTATGAAAAGCAGTTATTAAAACTAAACTTGTAATAATATCTCAATTTTTCCTTTAAAAATGCTGCATATTTTTCCTTGGTATGTAGGAAAACATTTTTCCTATTAAATTAATTTTTTTAAAGATACTTCTATTCAAAGTCTTTTTTTTTTATGTATGGCTGTCTCTTTGTTAAGGAATTCAATGAAATCAATTCATTAATTTATTTTAGGAAGAAGTAATCAAAGAATCTTTGATGATGGTTCCAGATACCATGAAGCGTTATCAGATGGCTTATAATGAACTTCAAGAAATTTTGGTAAGCTCTTTGAGAATTCTATTAAAATAATTGTATTCACTTTAAGTGTTGACTTAATTGGAATGAAATTAATTTTAAGTTCACATGATGCAATTTAACTCTAGAAACTTGATCATACAAATCAAGTTTCAAAATGACTAATCAAAGGATTAAAGTAACTTTCTGATATATAAAAATTATGTAACATGTAATGAAATGATTTTGTCAAAGTTATCCATTTTAGTACAAATTATGAAGCACATTCTATGTATTACTGTTGATTATCACTTAAAAATTGGTCATCCATGCATGTTGGTTGCTCTAAACAGTTACATATTTTTCTCTTATTTTTTAAAATTTAGTTCTATAGACATTGTGTATTTCAAAATGAATAAAATTATATTTCTATATGAAACTAAGAAAGATCTTAATTCAAGTTGTATATGAATGCAAGTTTTGCATGTCATTGTTTTGTTTACTGTAAAGAAAAACATAGTAGCAGTTTTAAAGGTAAAGTTTGAACACTTGCTATTAGTCATATTTCTGTTTCTGCTTTTTCGTACAATAAATAAAAATGTGGTATACTAACTTATTTTGTATACAGATCTGGAAGTTTCTCGAATTTATATATCATTGCACACAATAGACTTATAGTAAAATCTACATACTCTTCAGGTTTTATTGTTATAATATTGCATACAAAATTAATACAATGCCAGTCCTATTTTCTTTCATCTTTTACCATTCTAAACTTATTGTTCTTCACTTTATAATTAGCCATGGTTGGTTTGGGATACGCCTATCATATATATTAAAACCCTTTTAGTGCCTTTTGAGGCATTGCTTCAAAACAAGAAAAAACATTCGAATCAAAGTTCAAAATGAGATAAACTGTCTACTTCAGCCACACAATATATTAGTATAGGAACATTTTTTCATCAGATTTCATAATTATTTTTGCTTATTATTATGCAAATAATGTAATGCCCAACATTAATTGATTTTAAACTTACAAAATTCCAACTTTCAAATAATTGAATAGCTCTTAATAATAACAGCATTTTTATTCTAACAATCCTTCTTGAGGAACCATCCTACATATTATTTCTGATATTAACATATCTTTTTTTCAACTAATACAGAGCCTAAAGCAATGCATAAGGTATTGGTGGGTTGCATTTTTTTACTGACTTTTGATATAGCACACTCAATTGGTGATAAAACACATTTTTTGCATCCATTACATTCTAAATCAAACATCAGGTGTCTTTGTGGTGTTAGATGATAGACTAGACGTGTTTCATCAACATTAAATATCTTAGCCAGTTCATGCCTTTTTGTGTTAAGTGGTTATGGAAATAACTGGAACAACTTTTGATTCACCTTTGTTGATATGGAGTGATATTGTGTTTCACATTTAAAACTTTTGCAATCAACTAGATAACAAAGTTGTCTTTCACATTCAGTCTTGAAGCAATTTCTTGCACTTTTTACTGCTAACTGGAATCTAAGCCGCGGCGCGCCCAACCATAGAAAATTTTCCCTTGTATTTCTCAGCTTTTTGGTTTTTGAAAATAGTGATGAGAAACCCTTATGAGAATTTAAAGTATTGCTTTTACTGATGATGTTGGTATTCATTACTTATCGTGGAAATGTATAAATTGAAATTGGTAATAAAATAAATTTCAAGGTGGCCCTTTTTTAAAAAGCAGAGCTACAACAGACTATTGAACTCCGCTGAATCATTTATCTCCTGCATAAAATTCCATTAAGATAGTCACCAGGATAACTCACTTCTAGAAAATTTGAACTTTTCTTATTATAGTATTGTCGCATTCTTTTAATGTTCTAATTTTGTCTCCTAATGAAAAAGCTTTTTTATTTTGAGGTTGATTTACTGATAATTTAGAAAGAAACACAAATTGTAGATAAGCATCTGATGTAATGTTTCAGCTCTGTATCAGTTGGAAAACTCATCTCCTAGTGACTTCACAGTAACAGAGGAGAGGTGTTTTTTTCCCCCTTAAATGATTTATTAAGGGGATGAGGTGGGATTTGTCCGCCAAGACATTAGTCATTATGTGTATTTTTTTACCCTTGACTGTAACCACTTTTTAAGCCTTAAAGGCCCAGTGTTGCCCTTATGCAACATACGCAATTTTGTCTTCTAAAATCTTGAGACTAAGACTGAAGCTCTAATGCCTGTTGTTTCCATTAGGATACATAGTGAAATTTTTATTAAATCAATTTACAACATGCACATGGCAACCTGGGTGCTGATAAAAATAAATAAAAATAAATTGATGTTTTTCACTTGAGGCTGCATCTTTTTAGTTTTGTTTGTACGCTCGAGAATACCATATTTTATTCTACATTGTTGAAGGAAAGTCTTTATCCGTATTATTATTTATTAAAATTCATCTGTGTTTGGCGTTATAGAATTTTGTCAAGGAAATTTTTGTCTCGACTAAAGACCAGTGTTATGAGTTGGTAAAAAACTGTTTTTTAGCCATAAACAAAATAGGATTTTTTAAAGTATTTTCCCATGTTTTATTCAAGAAATGAAAATCATAAAACATTTTCAAATCAATTTTTAAAAAATTGGGCTTTTAAGGGTTAAAGAGATGGATAAAGTATTCCAAACAAAAAGCAGCAAGAAGTCAACAGAATTTTCACTGACAAAGGACAAGATACAACATCTTTTCCCTCATACAGATGGTCTGAAAAATATGCAAAATAACTTTGACATCTATATCTACCATACCATGCTTTCCCACTAACATCATTTATTGATCAGCCATTAAAGGTTTGAGTAGACTTTGAGTCTCCACATATAAGAACCTGCCATTTGGCTAGCTCTGTTGTACTGAGAAAGTAATGGCTATTTTTATTTTAGCTCAAAAATGAAAGATCAGTATATTCGAATTTCAGAGTTGGTGGCTTGCTATTAATTATCTGCTGTTTCATAAAGATTACTTAAACATTGAATTGAATAGGAATGAACAAGGGCAAAATGACATGCTTAAAGACGTTTCACTTTATTTTGCAATTTTTTTGTTTCCTTTATTTTGCATCTTGACTTGTTTTTATTTTTCAAGTTATAAAAGCTTATCAGTTTTCCTTAGAATGCGTATCACAGAAGATAACTTAGTTGTATAGTTTATGAAAATATTAATGAAAAAAATTTATAAAAATTGCTTGTACTAATGAGGCTGTTATTGGTTATATCCAGTGAAAATATATAAATTTAAAAATAAAATTAAAATAAATCAGTGAGAAAAAATCTGTCCAAAACCTACAAACTGATTTTTTTTCTTCTTCCGTCTTTGATGTTATATAGAAAAAGTTAGAAACTTTTCATAGTTAACTGGTTCACCTTAGAGTCGTCAAAATTATTTTAGAAAAATATTAGCCAGTATTTTTTTTTCTGCTTGTTTTTGTAGATTAAATTCTTCAAATTAAAAAAAATCAACATTTATGTGAAATACTAATACAAAGGTTAAATAAACGTAGATTCCTCACATTTAAAAATTTCCAAATCTGAAAGTATTGCTAACATAAATTGTAATGCTTAAATCAGTTTTCTGAATCACTTCCAATGTTAAATTTACGATTTGTCCCATTTAAAATAAATGTGATTCTGTTATTCAAAACTCTTTTTTCTTTCATTCAGTTTTATTATCTCTAATGTTTAATTATTACTACAATGTTTAATATCCATGTATCAACTACTAATTATTTATAAATTATGAAACATCTTTAAAAAACATCATGAAAGTAATTTTCACTTGGTTATAAAAGATTCAAAAACCACGGGAGCTTAACATAAAAATAGTTGTTAAATATTTAAATGTGCCTTATAAGTGAGTGTTTCCTGTTATATTTGCATGTCATGGAAGACATATTAATATTTGTTAAAATAATGCTAAAAAATATTGTTTCATTTTAACCTGAATTAGTTTTTAAAATTCAACTTGGGTAAATTGTATAAAAATCTTACATAATTAAAATGAATAAACATAACTTTATAAATTTCTTTAAAAATTTGAATTGCCTGATAAAATTGTTTCTTTATATATAAAGAAATGTTTTGAAAGTTGTATGTGTATGATTTTGTTTTACCCTTATACAGACATGACACATTTCTGCAGAAACGCAGATTTCCTCTTTTTCGGCATCTAATTTAATCATTCTTGGGATCAATGCAAATCTGCATTAAAATTTTTGTTAATGTTGTTGAGGGGGTAATTGCTCACGCAAACAAAAACTGCGCCACATGAAAATTTTGCGTGTGGTTCTAAAGCGAAAGAGTTTTGAATTCATAGGATATTGCGTAATCCTGCTGAAATCCGTTCAGCTTCCGAGTCTTGTATCAATGTTTTGCCACACTTTGGGGTCAAAGTTTAGCATTGGGAGGAATGCCTGAAGGTTGTATTCTTTTCTTTCTCGTTTTGTCCAATCGTCTTTCATTCCATCCAATCGGAATTCATTCTGAATTCCGATTGGATGGAACGAAAATCTTCCACGAATTTCGTGAGTGAAAAAGATCATTAGCTCTCCTTGAAGGAAGCCATTTTATTTTTGCGTTCTTTTTAAGATTCTTTTCTTTATTTTTGTTAGTTATTTCAATTTCTTTCTTTCTTTTTTTTTTTTTTTTTTTTTTAGTTTAGTTTAGTTTTTGTTCAACACAGTTGTCGTTTAGACGTTTGTCTATCAACACAGACATGGCACATTTGTGTGGAAACACGGATTTCAGCGTTTATGGCATCTAATTTTGTCATTCTTGGGATCGGTGTAAATTTCAGGGATGAGAATTATTTTTTTGCGAATTTCCGCTTTTTTGTTATTTTGGAGAAATTCCGTTTTTTTGTCTTTTTTCTCGCAAAATTCCTTCCCTGCTGGATTTCCGAACCCCCCCCCTGCAGAAATTTGCTTTTTCTTCCGAAAATTCCGCTTTTACACAAAGCAAAAAATCTTCCGCTTTCGAAAGAAAATTCTGGGAAAATATGCTCGACCGTGCGGCTTAACTCCTTCAGCTAGGAAACTAGCTGATTCATTTACTGACGAATCAACATTATATCAGCAAACTCTACAAGGATGAATATTCCAACATTCAGTGTCATTCAAAGTATTAAATACCACCTTTTTGAAGAAAACAAAACCTCTGTGGCATATTTTGCAAAAAAAAAAATTTTTTTTTGAACTTGTTTATGAACTTTTAATGTGAATGATTTAATCTTCTTTTCCTTATTTATATGTACTGAATTGTAAATAATTAAGTTATTAATTATTATAGTGTAATATTTCCATTATGCTGCATGTTCTGATGTTTTACTTCTTTCGCGTATAAATTATGGTACAATTTTTTTGCTCTCGTATGATTTCAGTCTTTTTCCTTTTTTGCCAATCTCATCCCTGAAATTTGCATTGAAAGTTTTGGTAATGCGTTGGGAGAAGGGTGCTCTCACAAAAGATGTGAATAGCACGCAAGCAAAAACTGTGCGCCATGTACACATTCAAAATAATGTCAGATTTGATAGATAAAAGATCAGGAAGAATGTATATTGAAACATATTCTTTAATTTAGAGTGTTAAATACAGAATGATGAGCAAAAAGTAGTCTGCTTTTGAATATTTTAGAAAAAAGATTTTCTGTGTGATGCTATTGATAGTAATGTGCAAACATTTGAAGTCATTATGCAAATGGTACTAGGAGGAATTTGATAGTATGCAAATAGCTATGAGAAAAAAACGGGGGAAAAAAACAATAAAAGAAAGAGAGCAAAATTTAGAAAAGGGAGGAAAATAGCAGACTAGAGCAGAAAAGAAAACTTGAACTGTTAGCCCAAAAAATGAGAAACAAAAGTTTTAATAATTATGTATAATCAAAAAGAGTTTTTACATGGGCATATTTTTTAGTGAGATAATTTTTACCATAGTTTTTATTTTAACAAAACTTTATACGTAACTCATTTTTCACCCATTAATTTTCTTTTAAATAATAATTCTACAATATTTTTAATATCTCAAGCACTTTTTGTATAAAGATTCATTTATTGTTCAATTAATCATACTTATTTTATTTCTCGGTGTTCACATTTGATATGATTCTGTATTTATGAAGTTCAGCTTTTTTTGTTCCAAACCTGTGTCATGTCTGCTTATAGCAAACCCTGTGATCTTATATGTCAGCTAATTCTTTTCTTTTTTTCTTCTTCTTTTTCTAATTGACAAATTTGTTGTATACATAAGTACTCAGAACAAAATCTCCTTGGGAAAAAAGTGTTTAGTTTTCAATGTAAAGTATTTAAATATCATCAGTGAAAATGGCTGAAGTACAGAAATGGCAAAAGCTCCATTTAGGATATAATAAGCATATAGTGTCAGGATTTTATATTCTTTTAAAAGTTTGTACTGAAGGTACTGATTAACATTTTATTAATTTTTGTAAATTCTACTTGAAAAGAACTGCAGAAATAGTTCTTGAAACTAATCTTTGGAGAGTGATTTAGAATATGATTTTTGGTCATTTAATGGACATTTTAGAAAGAAGCTTTATATCTTAAGAGAAAAATGCATGCTTTTTGTTAATTAGATGAAAAATCTCAATATAAAATTAAAATTTTTAGAAAAGAATTATCTATGTTGTTCACCTATTCAAATTGAATTTCAAATCAAATGATTTTTTTTTTTCGTCTGCAGTGTGTAGTTGCAATAAAAATACTTGATGTCTCTTTTCTTTTGTGCTTTTTAAAAAAAAAATAGATTAGATAATACTCTTCATGGTATTTGTATTTGTCTCGCAAGTACGTGAGATTCAAAATACTTCATTTATCCCTTTTACATATATATCGGTTTTATTTTTAATTCTTAGCATATACAAAAGAGAATTTATGAAATATTTATGTAATTTAATTTTTCAGAATTTTAGAAATCTGTTCTATGTAAAGAGCATATTCAAGCCTGTTTATCTGATATTACAGTTATTTTACTATGAACAGTAATTTCTATTTATTGATGATTGATATTAACTTGCAATTTGATTAACTGGTAATAGGTCAAGAACTTTTAGGTTTTTATGGACTGTGATACTACACTAATATATATATATATAATATAAATCTAAATATAATTTATTATTTATGATCATACAGAAACAAAGTAAAATAAAGTATATATATATATATAATGTATGTATATATATATGTATGTATATATATGCTGTATTTTGAAGCCTACCTCAAGCTATTTTTTTCAGAATGTAAGAATAGATTTCTCTTATAACTGAATTGTTGACATAGATTATAGATTAGGGGTGGTCATTGAGAACAGAATATATTTAAAAACATTTTATAGCATCTATGCCTTTAGATTTTGTCTAGTTTGGGTTCCTTTTCTTTTCTGTTAATATAATATTACCTACAAGAGGATGATTGATCTTTGTCTCAGGTTAAAGAAACTATTTCCTATCCCATTGAACTTTTTGTTTCAAAACAATGGTTCATAGAATATTCCCTAATATTTTTTCATTTACTTACAAACCTGAGTAAATCGATCTGTTATGGGAGCAAAAGGTGAATGGACTCCATCATCATTTCTGCTTTCTTTTTCTTATCATTAGTAAAAGCACAAACTCAATAATTCTTTTACTCTCCTACAATTACACCGTCTAGCAGCATTGCTTTTTCTTCTGCTCTTAGTAAATTTTTTAAATATCTTTTAATTTTATGGAATTTTCTTGCAGTTTTATTTCATTTCAACAATATGATTGGACTTTTTTTTAATTTCCACTTTTTATGGTACTTGACACCATTTTCTGATGTATTGGTGACCGTTTTCTTCTGGTTATGACATACTCTTAAGAGACTCGATTCACAAAATCTTGTTGTATTCCTCTGTGAGTGTTAATTTTTCACCAATTTTGTTAACTTTAAGAAGTCCAAGACTGATTCTCTTTCTCACTTTGTCTACTTAACCTTCAGTTGAGTACAATGTTTGAAATCACTATCATAAAATAATAGAATTGTGTTAATTAGATTGGTTGCTCTCAACAGAAGGTTAAGATAATGTAGTTGTGCTATAATTTATATACTTATGTGAATTAAAATGTCTTATTGCCAGTGAATACCATTTGTCAAGTAGAAACTGATAAAGGCATCAGGCACCTAATACAAATTATTAAAGATTTTAAGATGCAAATTACACTCTAGTCTGTACTTGAATTTACTTTTTGTTTCTTGTACTATATTGCCAGTTTTAGAGGTGGTACATTCAGTGTTAGATTTCAGTTTCTTTTATTAACATTTGAATTAGATTCTTGTTTGATTACATTAACATATTTTGATGCAATTTTCAATGTAGTTAAAAAAAATTGTGAGGACCGAGTTCTTATATGAAATAATTACAAAATAATTAATTTAGGTCTTTCATATAACTTTGACTTTTTGTCAAATAATCTATTCTGTTTGCTATAAAAATTGCTGATTATGCCGATATTTGGTTTTTTAAAAAATGAAAAAATGCATATGTTTTCAGTCCAATATTTTGTCATCAATGAAAGGGAAAAGTTCAGAAATGTGATACAATTAAAAAAATGCATACTTTTCAGTACATTATGATTTCAGTACCTATTAATTTATAAATTTTGGCTATGCAAAGATATCTAAAGAGAAGAATTTTAGCAGAAATACTGAAAAGTGTTCCCTCTCCCTTTTTCAAGCTACTGGAAAATAAGATTCTTGATCCCTTTTTGTAGGTCACCTCTGAAGTTGTGTATAGCAATTTTCATCTGAATTTCAGTTTCTTTTATTAACATTTAGAATTAGATTCTTCTTTGGTCGCATTAATAAATTTTGATGCAGTTTTCCTGAAATCTCCACAACATATGGTCATGGCACAATATACTGTATACTCAAAGTGACTGGAGACCTATCACATACATGAGTGTAGCAAGAGTCTGAAATCTCAGTAGTATTGGTTGTGTACTAGCTAGTAAGCAGAGTTTAAAAAATATATACTTGTGCTGGATTTGTACCACCTGTAAGGAAAAGAAAAACAGAAATTTAATTTTCTATGTATGGTTCCAGTGAAGTTTGAGAATGGTGAAAAGTAAAGAAGTGTGTGGGGATATAGTAGTTTGAATTAGTCTTGCATTATATCCATTAGTTGAAAGGTTTGCAGTTTTTTTTGTAAATGATTCCAATGATATATTATTATATTTGTATGTGTGTACTTCAGGCAGTGATGAGAAGATGAAAGAAAAATTTTAGCTGAGAGTTCATAGTCTGAAATATTTATCAGTTTAAAGAAAGCAAATGATGACCATTCTGTTCTTAAAATGCTGTTCATCAAATAGTTATATTTTTAATTTCATGAAAGATATATTGTAGTCATTAGCATAATAACTTCCATAAATATATAATGTTAGTGTTATTTCTTTGGGTATGGGAGGGTGCTCTTTTGTAATTTAACCAGTTAATATTTTTTCATAGCTTATCTGGTAATAATCTTGCTAATGTTCATTAGAAACAATAAAATTTTGTTGTGTAACTAAGATATTAATTCATGCCATTGTTATTTCTTTAACAGGACAATGAACAAGAACTTGCTGAGACTGAAGAATATCAGGCAGCTGCAGAAGTTTTAAAGGAAACTTCCAAGAGCATCTCATCTAGTGCATGAATTGCTTATATATTCCTCTCAAATGATATCTAAGTTAAATGCCTATTTACTTATGATGCAGCCTGTACTATATTTATATGTTGTTTTTGTATATAATTTTAAAATAAATGCTATTGCAAGTTATTTGTTTTAATGTGATTATTCCTTGCATTCTAAGGAAATCTCATAGAGAAATTATTTTACTTATAAGAGAATTTTTTGAAGTTAAAATGTATTCTTTGCTGAGAAACAAAGTCAAAATAGTTGTTTTCAATTAATTTATTGTTTATAATGTGCCATTCATTTAAAAATAACAAAAATGTGTTTTTAGTCAAAAATTTGAATTCCTGGAAGTTCTTTAACTGTGGAAACAGTCGTTTGTTCATCTGTTACTTCACTTTCAATTATAATTGGTTCAAATCTTGGTTCTTGTAATAAAAATGGATCTTCCTTTATTTCTTCTATGTAATTTTCCTTGTCAATATTTTCTACAGGATCAGAACCTTCAACAATTTTTTCTGTGACCCACTGGTTACTGGGAATATCCTTAAATCTGAAAAGTAAAAGTTTTAAGATGGATCATATTCATGAAACATTAAAATATGAATGAACACTCATTTATCTTTTTATTTTTTAAAAATTTATGTACTAAACTTATATTGAAATTGTTCTTTATTATTTAATATAAAATATATTCTTCAGTATTGTTGACACTTGTTTTTTTAAAATACTTGGTTTTATCAAATCAGTTATGGTTTTATAAAACCAAATGGAAATATTTTCTTTCTTTGTTGAAAGAAACCTGAATAGGCATATTCAGTTTAGGTAATGCTTTGAAATAATATTCACTTTCTTCAAAATTTAAAGTTTTTATACAAATTTTGCACCTTAGGAATATTTTTTACATATTGAAGATTCTTCAGGGATCATTTACAAGACTGCTGAGCTGGCACAGTTCAAATGTCCATGCTTTGCTATTCTTATCACTTAGTACAATATATTTATAGAACAAATCTTTCTTCTAGAAAATGAGTTAGGTTAGAAAAATAAAACATCGTTAATAGTCCAGTGTGCAAAATCTAAGTAGAATGTTAAAAATCAAATAATGCTTAAATACATATTCTGTTCCATTGACTTACATTAATAAACTGATTAGATTTCAGAAAATATCCTCATAAATTTTACAGGCTGAATAAGATATTTTGAGCTCAGTCAAAATAATACTCATAAGTTATGTTTGATATAATTTATTTCTACATATGTGCAATATACATAGTGGAAGTATTGTTACTCCAGCCTTTGGCAAATAACAATTTGACTTCTTTTTATCTGGGGAGGTGGGTGAAGAATTCTCTTTGTGTGCATGTGAACTTAATATCTTAAAAATGCGATGAATTGGCTGTAATATGGCATTTAGCCCTTGCACCAAAATTGAAGATCTGTATCAAATCTGCACAAAATTTGTCACCAGAAAGATAACTAACCACATGCTTGAATTTTTCCACTGTTCTATGACAGTAAACAAAATAAAACACCATATTTACAAAGATTATTTCATTAATGAACTTTGCTACTCACAGTGAATGAAAAAAATATATTTTTTAAATTATTGGATCCAATTATCTGCATGTTGCAACTCGTATCCAATGAGAATATATATTTTTAAATTATATCTACTTGACATTTAATGAAAATATTAAACTCTATGCAAAAACGAATTAGCATCTAAGCATCAATTTTAAATTTTTACTTTCTGAAATGTGGCATTGGTTATTATTTAATATCTTTGCTTTTTAATGAATTTTTTTAAATTGTTTGAATTTTGTTATACCTATACCTAAATATGGATTAAGAATTTTTCTCTTTTTATGAAGACTTGCCATAACATTTAATCAGAAATATCATTTAAATAAAAACATTCAATAAAATTATCTAATTTTCGTTTATTACAGTTGGATGCGACTGCGGTTGTTTACATCAATACGAAGGCTTATACTAAATATGTGGGATTGTGCAAGAAATTGAAGGGAAGAGCATTCCTAATTTTTTTATATTGATTATTGCAGATATAACACGATTTTTTATTTCATGAATCATTATAATCAATGCAAATTTTTATTGTATTTGTGTTATCAAAAAGCAATATTCTTGTGTGAAATTCTTTTTTTTTATTCTGTTGGCTTATTACCCTTGTTTTGCAATCCGAGTGCCATGAGTCACTATTGTACCAGAGATGAACAGTGTGTTTTATCATATTAAATCTTTTTGGAGTGAAACAATCATATAAGAATATGAAGGCCAAGGAGAGTTGTCTGCTTGGGTCAGAATTGAAATCTATTTGTAACAGCCATGACATAGCTTCAACCAGGAACATTAACACATTTGCTGCTGCGACTTTTGTCTCGGATTCAAACAATTGATTGAAATAGATGACCCCTTCTCTGCTGTAGTAAAGAGATAGTTGAGAAGGGTGTCATCTAATTAGATGGCACCATTCTGATGTGTCAATGGCAAAATTGAGAGATTTATGCTGTCACTTTTTGACAAACTCTTCAGAAAGTTATAATATTTTGACTAATACTCAAAATTAAAGTGGTCAATAATTAATTTAATTATATTAACATCCCATTTTGAAGCAACATATGGACTATTTTGGGACATTCCTCATAATTTTGAACTGCAATCTGACACTGAGTTACCATCCCCCTCCAAACTTCCGCACCATAACAGTGGGAGGACATTTGACCCACTATGTCTGATTTAACGTGCAGCAGGCTCACGTATTTGGGGTATCTTCATTGGGATTGGGTTTCAAACTTGGAACCCTCTGGCCCTGAAGCCGAGACCTTACCACTAGGCCGCTGCAGCTGACGAAATTGGTCAATCAAGTTCAGTTTTTATACTCAGTTTTATTGATACACTAACTTAAATTTAGTTTTCTTCAATAATTTAATCTTTATTTTGTCTTGATTGAACATAAACTAAGGGGATGCTTTCCATTGATATGGTATAAATTGAGTGTACTTCTCCGTCCATAATTAATTTTCTTCTAAACTGATTCTCGGGTCCATTTACTAAGCTCTGACATTGCAAAGAGATTTTACTTCGGATTTCTAAATCAGGTACAGGTTTTGGATAATTAGGACAACTTATATATGCTTGGATGATGGACATCCCATAGAACGAACTCTAGAAGAAATTATGTTTATGCGATTTGTAAAATTGTGTTGTATTGCTAATATTTTGGTGTTGCCGCAGGAGTGATGAACTGGGCAGATACCTTAGGCCTGCCAGCAGCGAACTTGCCAGTAACTACATTAGAATAGAATTTGAAAGTGAATAGTGTATCAATTTTAAAATAAGATTCTGGCAAATGCATGCATAGCCTTTTTGTGTGCTGTATAGTTGATTTCTGTTCTGAATATCCTTAAAGAGGTTCTTTGAAGCTTTTATTAGGAAAAAAAAAAATAATAAACAACATATTGTTCTAAGCAGAATGGAGTGTTAAGAACCGTGTTTTTCATTTATATCACTCAAAAGATGTATATAATTGGATTTCATATAAATGAGTGTAGTAAGAATTCATGTATTTTTTTTTATTTATGCGGAAAAATGGCACCAGAAGGAAAAAATAAAAATACCTTAAATATTTATGGCAAATCGGTGATTTAATGAACATCGTTTGAACGTATGCTTGTTAACCGATCGGCTATTGCATTTTAATGTGATCTCATTAAATTAAATAATGATAAATAGTAAAACACTGGAAATCTAAGAACAAGACTCCTCAGAATTTGCAACCTTCAAGAAGAATGTGTTGAATCTAGTTTATTTCCAGCGTTTCCAGAGTAAGTACCTTTTTCTTCTATACTCGAGATCTCCCTGGTCGAACTCCTCAATAATAGGATGAAATCCTTCAGAAATTTTCATTACGCTCTTGAATGAGTCTCTATAATTGGAATTAATCGATTTCTGAGATTCAAATGAAGATCTTTTTCTACGATGTATCGGCCTTACCTCATTTAATTTTGGATCAGCATCTTCGAGCTCTTTTGCAAGTTTGAAACTTCTAGCAGATCTCCCGAAATTATCAATAGGGGCGACAACACCACCTGAAAGAAAAATGCAATGATAAATTTTTATTTTTAGTCCTTAAAACTTCATAGCAAATGGAGAAATAGAATGATAGTAGATAAGTTTTGTGTCATGTATTTTTTAAAAACTACTTCGTAGTGTCTTCAAATTCTGAGTTGTATTTTTTAAAATTTTATTTATTTTACTCTCACTAACTTTTCTCTATTCTCGTTATAAAAATCTTTGCCAACGAGTCTATTTCCTACTGTACTCGCATTCGTCAAACAATTTAAATACTATTATTTTTTAAAAGGTGGGGGTATAATTAAGAAAGAAAAAAAATTGCATCTTTTAATTTATCTACGTCTTTCTAGAGAAATTTGTTTTCAGTCGACGAAATAATTTCGAATTAAACCCAAAGAAATAATGCATATAATATTACATTACACCAGCTGCATCCCCGTGTTTAGAGCCATTTGGCTCCTCTCCGGTTTGGATGGATGGAGGTGAATTTTATTTTTTAGAAAGGGCGCACTAATAATCTATAAACATACCCAGGTTTAAAAGGAAAGTTCAATATTTTATTCATATTTATTGAAAACACAAAGAACAGAATGCCGGTTGCTTTAATCAAAATGGGTAATGCAAAAACAAATAATAATGCAAAAATAAACATACACTGAACAAGAAGATTCCTTGGGAGTTCCTATTCATGGGACTTCCGATAGCAATTCTCTTCCCCCAACTTCCCGTCTTGAAAAAGGGCTTTATTCCAAGAATGACAGCTGTAAGAAGTCCTTGATAGCTTTTTTTCCTGGGGGGGGGGGCTAAAATGCCTCTTGGCAGCAATGGTACGCTATTTTGTTAGTATTTTACTAGTGTAATGTTAACGGGGCCCGGTTAATCGAGACTATGTATGTAACAGTAGTCTACATATATGTATGTACTAGTTACCCATCCCTGTCTAAAAACCTTCACTAATATCACAATTAATATATTGACTTATATATGATTCTTTTGATTTTAAGCTGCATAAAGCGCTCTTCAAAAGTGTTTCATTTTTAAGTTTCTTTTCCCCTCTTTTTGAATTGGTAAGAGAGGCTTCCTCATCTCCCCCCCCCCTCCCTCAATCGGAAATCCCACGATTTTCATGTACATCGGAAGTCCCTCGACACCGAACAAGAACAACATGGAAAACAAAACAATATGAGAAAAAATACGTAGAAGAAAAGAAGAGTCATAAATTGCCGGAATTGTGTTTCAGTCTGGGTGGATGCGTGCTCAATGATTATCCTCTACAACGAGATTGTTCAATACGTTTTTATTTGATTTTGTGCTGAATCTTCATTCTGCTCTAAAGCTGCCCGTAAATTAATATAATTTCTGCAATAATGCCCCATTGACAACTGGCGAAATTGAATTAAATAAAAACTATAGGGAGTTGCCCAGAAAACCAGCGAGGGTGATTTCAAAATTATATCTTGTGATGAAGCAAAAGTATTTTTGAATGAAAATATGCATTCACTAACTGATATGGAATCAGCATTGTCCATTTTGATTATAAGCAACCGGCATTCTGTTCTTTGTG
This sequence comes from Araneus ventricosus, assembly GCA_013235015.1. Classification (NCBI taxonomy): domain Eukaryota; kingdom Metazoa; phylum Arthropoda; class Arachnida; order Araneae; family Araneidae; genus Araneus; species Araneus ventricosus. Next base: position 40,653 of record BGPR01012123.1, read on the forward strand.
TTTTCAATAAATATGAATAAAATATTGAACTTTCATTTTAAACCTGGGTATCTTTATAGATTATTAGTACATAATGTTCAAAGACATACTTTGGTTGTAGGTGTGACGGTACTTAGACTTAGAGCTTGTAAATACGATCCCACTGAAGATCCTGCAGTATGTTTTAAGAATGTTAAATCTGATTTTGATGTAACATCAGCGTTTTGGTGTAGTTTTGAAATTTGAAGACTGGGTTCGGGCTCCGATGTTGTCATCTGAGCACCGTTCTTAATAGCCCCCGTGTAGTTTAAAAATGGAGCGTTAATTCAACAAATCATATCGGCTTGAAGCAAATGGAGTATTCCTGAGATATTCGAAAAAGTTTAATTGAATTATTGTATCAATTTAGAATACAGAGCAATGTATTTAGTTTCTGAAATTAGCTGCTTTTAAAGCACGGTCATGAAATGCTCGATGAAGATTCCTGAATGAAATATGAAAGGCAGTAACAAAACGAATTAATAACGGATTTTTGCAATAAAATATTACGGGTGTAGGAATTAAGTATGACTATACTCAAATTTTTGTTGTGAAACAGAATCTGTATTAAATGTAAAGATAATATACAAAGTAATACGAACGCTTGTGAAATTTGAGAAAATCTTATTTAAAGGATTGAAAAACCCATTGACTGATGGGTCATGTACAAATTTAGGGAATATAAATCCTTTCAATCTCCAGACAAGTCTCTCCGAATGTGTGACTGGAGACAAAATTTGGATTCAAAATCACAAATATTCAGTATTATTTAAATCGTTGGATTTACCTTCCTGCAGGCTGAGACTACGAGAAGGAACAGAAATGCAATTATACCAACAGCGATTGCGAATATTTGCCTTGTAACTTTGGAACAGCTTTGATATGCGGCATCACTGGCGATAATCTTGTATTGGCGACTTTTTGTCGCCTAACCGAACATCGTATCGTTAAGTCGCCAAAACAAAATATCGCCAATGGAGTCCTATATTGAAGCTGTTGAAAAAAGTCGCCAAAACAAAATTATCGCCAATGGGGTCCTATATTGAAGCTGTTGAAAAAAGTCGCCAAAACAAAATATCGCCAATGGGGTCCTATATTGAAGTTGTTGAAAAAAGTCGCCAAAACAAAATTATCGCCAGTGATGCCGCATATCACAGCTGTACCGTAACTTTACTCGAAAAATAAATCTGGATGAGGAAATTTCTGTATTTTTAAACTTTCCTTCTTTATCTCTTTGTTTATATGAACTACCTTAGCAGTCCGCTCTATCGTTATAGCTAATGAGTTGAACTACACTCCTACATTGTTATTGGGCTGCCAGATCTAGTTGCTGGGAAATATGAGCAACACTGATAGTTGCTTTGGGACAATCTTACGTAGATTTTTTTTTTTTTTTCAACTCGAAGGTCTTCATACTTTATCGCTAGTGTCGTCCTCTTCATCTGACTACGGTTCAAAATAACGATGTTCATCCCTAAATTCTGTAGTCTGTTCTCTTGTAGCTTCTAAGCGAAATTTTATTATAAATTTAAAAAAAAAACATACATAATCGCTACTTCATTTATTGCAAGCTTACTTGACAGAAGCAAAATTGCCCAATTTATCGGTAATTCCGCCACAATTAAAGACTAAGTGAGAAGAAACCCATTACAAATTATACAATGGCATTCAGATATGCGAGAAAGATTACAGAAAGTTCAGAACCTTTTATTGAAATCTTACCTTCGTCGAAGAGAACTTCTCCCTCATCTTTTTCCCTTTTTCGGAGGTTCTGGTGGATGTTACCCCTCCATGTCTCTGGTGGCGCCAAACGGGCTACTCTTCCATCAGAATCCAACGACTGATTGGTGCTTAGCGTAGGGGGTCCGAATGTGGTGGTCTCGTCTGCCGAGAAGAAATTAGTGATCTTGCGCCACATGGATGACAGCATCCCTTCAGTCGTCGACACGTATATTCCTTCATCCGATGTATCGCTCTCTTGAGTCTGCATTACATTTTCTTCATAAGGGACATCTATGGAAAGTATCTCGTATCAAATTCTAGTAAAGTCGCTATCATTCCTTGAATAATGGTTTTAAAATTTCGAAAAAAAAAATGATTTCTTAATCAGGCAAAGTATTTGACCATCACATTAAATAACTGAAATCCAACGTTAATTATAGGAAAAAGCCAATAATTTCTTATGTGATGCGGATAAATTATCTGCATGGTGTAACTGATAGCAAACTTGATGCAGTCATTAGGAACGGTTGACTAAGATAGAAACTTCAGTTAATAAAACTGTTGGATTGTGTAGAGATATCAGGTATTTATCTAATCCACCTTTAGATTCCAGTGGCGGATGGAGCGGAAGTCGCTCCCTCTACTTATTGCTAAAATTAAGATTTTTTATTTCATAGCTACTCTAAACTAAAAATTATAAAAACAATGACGTCCGACAGGAAAGTAGCTAAAGTTAAGTCTATATATTTAAAAACTTTGTTGCTCACCCCTATACTAGGAATTTACTTTAGATGTTTATAAATTTTTGACCCTACTTTTTTCAACCGCAATCTCTGAAACTGTGTAAAGGTGTGTTTGAAAATAGGACTAAAACTTGTTACAATGAAATAAATTTTTGCAAAATACTTTCTTAGTTTTACTGCTTTCACGATAGTGCAGAAAGGAAAATAATCGATGTTAGATGTTTCACGACTGTGTTTTTGAATATTTTCTGTTTACTGATCGAGCTTCGATCTATTGAAAGAATAAATGCGGTGCCTGCTATAGAATTGGAGCTGGATTTTCTGCATGAGGCAGCACTAATGGTTAGAAAATAATTTAATAAGTATGGGAATAAACGAGATAGTAGTCGATAAACAACATTCAATGCGTGTTTTCTTTTGTAATAATTATTTTTGGCATATTTGATTATACCATTATATTCACATTTATGAGAAAGGGGTATTACTGAACCTAATGTCGAAAATCCTTTTCCTATGACAACTGTAGCAAATTTGAGCGCCCTGGCTGAGAATAATTGCCCATCATAACCCGCAACACTAGAATTTGACCTCGCCTAATGCACCCGCCACACGTGAAAATATCAACCTTAGAAAGAAGCCAGGAGGAAAAAAAAAAGAGAAATAAAGAATCTGTCTTCTGATTAATTACAATTTGGCAACATCGACGCATTTCAAATTTCACATCTATAATGAAATAATTTTTTAGTCTGAAACTAATAAAATCAATATAGTAAATCCCATTTGTTTGCCCTTTGGATCAATGTGCCCTGGGCCAGTCCTACATGTAAATGAATAAGATGGTCATGTCTACAAACAAATTTCACTGTTATGCTCTTTTTCGGGTCCTATTTCCCTTGAATTCTTGGTTATTCAATCTAATAACAATCGCTCATTTAAGAAAATAAGAACATAATAGATAATACCTCATGTATTATTGTCATTAATGAAAGGGTTGTGCAAGTATCGTTAAATTGCAAAATGTACTTTTCTTGAGTACGAACCCTTGAATCTCCGAACATGTTTCTCAATACAATGCGCTGAGATTAAAACAAAGAATGCTTTATTACCAGTACCAAGTACAGTGGTAACTGCATTTATTAGCTTCTTAGCTTTACTAAATTCGAATTATTCTTACTACGAATACACTCATTTACATTCTCAATAATTGTTATAGTTATGAAGGAAAATTATTAAAACCGATGAACGTATCAAGAATAGCTTTTATATCCGTGATACATTGGATACATTTTAGCTAAAATGATTGTGGCTAACGGAGGGTTAAACGAGCGAAAAATTTCTTGTGCTTGATGCCATTCAGCTACGCCATTAGTCAGCTCCTCATAACAAAGTCTTTTTTCTGATGATATCAGCAACATTAAATGTTTGCAAATTTGAATAAAAGATTAAAAGCTTATTACATACGGAGGAAAGCCTGTTTACAAGTAAACAAGAGGTGTTTCTTAATGACGGACCTATAATCATTAATCGAGTGAAATGAAGCTGAGGTCTCTCCCCCTTAAGTCGCACACTCTTAGAGTGGCATGAAGTTTGCCCTCGAGGCTCGATTGAGTGTACCAGTCCTACATCGTGGTTTTGATGGAAAATCAATGCGAACCTGGAACCCCCTGTTCCAAGACCAGACTTTAAAGAAACATCAACAGCACACTAGCAAAAATTTGTATAGTTCGGAACAGCTGTGATATAGGTACACATGGCGTATTCATTATGGGACTTTGGTGTCGCCTCTGACATGTGTATCGATTAATCGCTAAAACAAAATATGCCATATAGTCCTATTGAAGCTGTGTTGAAAAAAAAAGTCGCCACTAGAATCTCAACGCCATGCTGATGCCGTATACTCAAAGCTGTAATGATAAGTTCTTATGATACGCCAAATATTGTGCTCTTTTTAGAATCTAAACAACTGAGTCGATGTAATTGTCATTGCGAATCAGTTATTATCATCGCATACTTTAAGATGCCATATTCTAATCGTAGTAGTTCAAAAGGTAATGCTTAGAAAATTTGGTTGAATTTAGAAGTTGGCAGCACATTCTAAAACGCCGCCAACATCGCCAAAGAAATATATTGTGCACTTTGCATGACAAGTCGCCAAAGCTAATGAAGTAATACTTGTCATTAGCTTTCAGGCATTTTCTTTAGACCATTTTAAGAGTGATACCAACTAGATTTCAACCCAAATTTTTCTATCTAAATGCCACTTTTTTGTTTAGTGCATGATTTTAATTTTTGCTATTACAGTAATGGTATCTTGAACTTAAAAGCTGTTTTAAAGGATAACCATAAACGAGGTTAACTCATGTAAAGTGCGGGGGAAAAGACATGATGACCGGCTACATGATAATTAGACTGAGCACTGTGGCCCTGCAATATAGTCCCATTACTAGCAGCCTCAGCTGACGACCCTCGACAGTAGGTACATCCGCCATCGAGTAGGGTAACTCCGATATGCATGCCATTACTATATCCGATCGAGGATAAACGGAACGACTGTTCTCTCTACTTAGATTCGCTCAACTTTTGCGCCAACAACAGAATGGTATTGCCGATATGGTATTTGTTTGGGTGCGGTGAGCATTTTATTGTTGCCTTTGTGCCCGCAATGCCTGTTGGTACTCAAGTGTCCGGGTCAAATTTTTAAACTTCAAAATATCATCAGGACCTGCTGTCAGCAAAGTCGGGAAACTTGAGCTACGCTTAAGTTCATTGAATGTTAAGGAATCAAATTTTAAAAAATCCCAAAAAATGGTCTTACCTCAAAACATTCCTGTCAGGTGAACATGAAGGAAGAACTGCTTTTCAGCTAAAGTGTAGAACACATAGAAAATGCAATAGACCTCTATTAAATTTTATTATTGTCATTTTATTTGAAGCCATTTCATTTTCGTCACACAATTC
>BGPR01012124.1:0-21789 GCA_013235015.1 Araneus ventricosus
ATGTTTTATTGTAAATTTAGATCCTAAAACAAAACCTGGAAGTCATTGGGTTGCGATAGCTTTTAGGAACAATGCATGTTATTATTTTTGTAGTTACGGTTCAGCCCCTAGTAATCACAATATTTTAAACTTCATAAAACGCAATGCTAATAATTTCGTGTGGAACAAATGTCGATATCAAAGCTTCGTGTCTTATACCTGCGGTCATTTTTGTCTGCATTTCTTGTACAATTTTGTGAGAAAGCGGTCTTTGTCACCTCTATATTCTGATAAAATTGAGCATAACGAAAAGTTTATTAAAAAATTCGTTGCTCAGAAATTTCGTTTACACAATTGCTGCTTTTCCCCATATTCCAATCAATCTTGTCGAGCATATGATTTTCAAACATAAACGTGTTTTGACACGTTTCAACAGATCTTTTGTCTAAAATGCAAGTTTGAACATGTTTTGGAGGTCATTTTTAATACAGAACGTATAAAAGAGTAAAACGAGCTGTGAAACTCTCATTATTGCTTCATGTAATTCAGCAGAAATGATGGCTCCCGAACCAAGATATGGCTTCATGTACTTAAAGCGTACTGGATCATCCAACACTTATATGGTCCATTGTTTCACGGATTCCCTTTACGAAAATATGATATCCTGCGTTCAAGCTGGGAACTGCCATCCTATGGACACAGTTGATACAGATTCCAGATTGAAAATCGCCTATTTCAAAGTCCTCAACAATAATGATATTGTCAGAGAACTCCATAACAATTCTTCCATGAATCATCGACAAGCATTTGATTGCAAAGCGTAATACAGAACTGACTTCGACACATCGGCTACTCCTGACTCGGATGAAAACGGCTGTAAATGCGAAATTATTGTTCTGTGACGAAGAGGATTATACCTCAGCATTGTAATCTCTACAAAAACCATGTAATAGTTGCAAAGACAACTTTCATTTATTATGTAAGCAACATGAAGAACTTGATTGTAACACTCAACATAATATTGTGACAATCCCTGAATAAAAATATAATTTAACCTTACAAAGTGTATCTGTTTTATTTTCGTATTGTTATATAATTATGTAATCTCGCAGTATGATATCTCAAGGCTCTTTCGAAATACTCAATATTCGGGTGACCTACTTATTTAAATGATATTCAAATTTTAATTCGCCTCTTCGTTATTTTTCAAAAGGATTTATTCAAAAATCAAGGTTAGTGAAGGCAGCATAACATCTAATGCTATTTGAAGAAAGCTACAGATAAACAAATTAAGTATATGTTCAAGGTAATACACCTTGAAAATTTGTATATATATACAGTTGTGTTGAAAGTTCAAATCAATCACATCTGCTCAGAACATCAGGTTCACCACACCCAAAGAGTCAAGATGGCAAGCAAGGACGGTACGCATGTTTTCGATTCTTAATCTTTTCTGTTCTAACGTTAGTAATTCTTTTAAATTACTCTTAAAAATCTTGTCTTGTTAGTCTTAAAAATGTAAAAGTAAGAAGACTTAAAAGTTATTCCTGCATCTTCTCTCAGACAGGAAGAAAGTTAAACGGGCATTAAACGGGAAAGTTAAACTACTACATCGCCTTCAGCAAAACAGTAGATGGCGATGTTAGAAATAGATTTAATTTGCCGTTGGATCAGCTTCCAATTTTATCCAAAGCTGTGGAGGCACTCACAGAATACATCAAAGATCAACCATCGAACTCTGGTATTTAAAGAACATGCGAAAACAAACGCTTCGCATTAAAATGGGTGATTTTTTTGCTCTTTATGAGAACATTAAAAATGAGAATGATCCAAAACTGCATTAATACGAAAGTCTAAAAAATTATTTAAAAATTGTTTCATTTTATTTCTTTTTAAATTAATTTCTATAAAAAAAATGCGATTTAACGTAATTAGATCTGCCTTTAGAGGTTACATGAGAAGCTATCGAGCTATAGTGGACGAAGAAGACGCAGATGTATTGCATAGAAACTCTAGACATCATGTATTTGAAGTAATAAATAGTTCAATTTCCTTAAGATTACGTTTAATATTGTGTTTAAGTGTAATTTTTAAACGTGAAATAGACAGTGAGGAAGTTACTCAAATCTTCTATTTCTGTTCGAAAGCAGAGAGGATACTTTCGAGATACCAAATACTCAAAGCAATTGACAACACTTTTTTGAAAATAAAAAACGACATTGAAAATTTTATAAAAAATGGCAGTGGATGGGTTATAAAAAAAATTCAGCACGTTGATATTCATCTCGGAAATTATCGAGGAAATCAAGGTGGTTGTGTAAATGCTCACTTGCCAAACAAACTGAAACACAAAAAAGCTCTTTTAAACATAAAATGTAAAAACGATAAGTGTTTTTTATATTGCGTAGTTGCTGCATTATATCCCTGCGACAATAATTCTACTATTGCTAAAAAATATGAAAAGTTTCTTCCTCTCATAAAATATACATTTCTTCAATTTCCAGTAGAGGTTTCCAAAATAAAAAAATTTGAAAAAGTTAACGATCTTAAAATAAATGTATATGCGTTTGACAAAGAAATATTTCCCTTATACATTAGTAAAATGATAGGATTTAAAATTAATCTTTTATTGTATAACGGTCATTATTTCTTAATAAAAAAATTCAACAGCCTCTTAACAACAAAGAAAGGCATTCACAAATTTTGTGAAAACTGCTTAGTAGGATTTCAACGTCAGTCAACTTTGAATTTACACAAATCTCTTTGTTATAAGGTTTCTCCTCAAAGAGTTACAATGCCTAATATCGGAGAAAATATAATTAAATTCAGTAATTTCGCAAAATCTTCTTACCACCCATTTCGATTCACTCTTAGTTCAGAACTTTACCCTAAGTCATTTTGGTAAGTAATTTTCTTTCATAGTCTGGCAATCGAGTCGAGGAGAAATCCACCAATCGTGTTCCAAACGGAGTTCCGGTGATCAGGTTCAGGCGGAAAGGCCTGAAGAGCCCCCCGTGAGTGGTTCGTTTTTTGTAACCGATCTACTCATGGGGGGCTCTTCAGGCTCTGAAACTTCTGAAGAAATTTTTCAACACAAATCAAAACCTTAAAGTAGTAAGTTGTATTTAGCTTTTTTAAAATTCAGATATCAACTCGTATCCAACTGCTCCTTTTTAGTAAGTTGTTAGAAACGAATTCGTGTTTATCCTGCTCTCCATCAGTCCTTGTCTCGGAGAACACGCTTCGTTTTATCCAGCGCCCATCATTCACCACTACTGTCATATGCTATCTTGGCTGGTTTCTTGAGCAAGTTATTTACAGATACGACACTTTACATTAATTTTTGAGTAGGTACGAAAATAGCTACAAAAAGATTTTCTATTGTTACGTGTGTAAACATTGGAAACTGTAGTTGTCTATAGATTTTTAGACGTATGTATCTGCAACCGCCATGTTTCCTAACTGAAAATGGCAAATTAGATAGTCATATGCGATCTTGGCTTGTTTCTTCAACAAGTTATTTACAGATATGACACTTTTTAAAAAGTTACTTGAATAATCTTCACTTAAGACATTAATTTCTGAGTAGGTACGAAAATAGCTACAAAAAGATTTTCTATTGTTACGTGTGTAAACATTGGAAACTGTTGGAAGAAATGAAGCAATGATAGTTGCGTACATAAAAATAACGTGCCCCAGCTTAACACACACAGCAAATCTTTGGTGAAATTGGGTTTCGAAACCTGAATATAATTTTTCAGGAGTAATAATTTTTCTAATTTTTCCAAATCAAAAAATGGCTAATCGGACTACAGTAAAGTTGGAAGGCAGGGGTAAATTTTATGAAGAAGAGAAGAAACATTCGTTATTTTTAAAATGTAAAAGACCATAAAAATAAGTTTGACTAGTACGAGCATCACTCGCTTTAAAACACCTCGCAGAACTATTTCGAGTGGAAAGTTGGAGAGATGTCTTCTCTGAACTTTTTTTAACGACGAAATTTGGTATCTTTTAAGTAAATAAATAACGCAACAAGAAAATGATCAGTCAGGAGTATATTGCCACTGAAAAACAAGCACATTTCCAAAAATGTATGGAAAGAAGAATGTTCCTGATGCACTCATATTATTTCTAAACGATATACAGAGATTTCGCAAATCTTATCATGATTAACTAGAGAAATTCTAAATTAAAGTTCTTGATTATACGCTAAACTTCACACAAAAAATTAAAATTTATCTAGGCATATTTAAAAAGAGTATTTTTAGACACGGTTACAATCACTACCGTATTTTCCTGAAAATAAAATCCAACAGGAAAATAAGCTTCGAAACTTTGACTTTTAGAAAACTCTATTCCGAAAATAAGCTCCGATTCAGACAGACACATTTGTTGCCAGTTGCAATACACAAAAGATGCATAAACTAATAAAACACTAATCATGATAAAGAGTAATTACCAGTAAACCATTGAGAAATTTCGCACATTTCTTTCCCCTGTTAGCAATAATGGCAAGTTAATCTATGTTTTTCATGCAAATTGTTTCGTCCTTTAATTTACGTCCGGGTTCGACTTTATATGCTTAAAGCTTTTCATTGGTTGTGACGTCGGGTACGGACGTGTACTTAAGCCCAGTTTTTGTTATTCGTCAGGGGAGATGGAATGCAGGTTGATAGCTGGCTAATTGTGTTTTCAGTTTTTAAACCAAAGCTATGGTTTACAGATTTATTTTTAACATGTGCAATAAATGGCTTTGATTAAGTTATTGACCTGCTTCTTCCACAATACTCTGCAATTTTTCCACCACCCCCGACCATTTTCATTGGTTGTGACGTCGGGCACGGACGTGTACTTAAGCCCAAGAGTTTTTGTTATTCGTCAGGGGAGATGGAATGCAGCTTGATAGAGGGCTAATTGTGTTTTCAGTTATTAACCGAAGCTATGGTTTACACTTTTATTTTTAACATGTGCAATCAATGGATTTGATTATGTTATTGACGTACTTCTTCCACAATACTCTGCGATGTTTCCATGACCCACCGAGCCCAAAAAATATATAAAGATTTAGTCTTTTATATATTTTTGTTGAAATTAAATACTCACCGAATTGTATTCGCATAATAGCGGAGACAATTATTTATGCGAACATATTTACAATATCACTTTGTATACAATATTTGATGTCAGAATAGTATCATCTTGAATTTTTTCTCTGACATTTTCTGTATCTGATACAAAGATATTGTTAGATTTAGTGACTCTTGAAGAGGTTACATAGAGTAAATCCAGAATTTGGAAAGCGTAATACATCTCTTTGAAGCGTTTTCCCCTGATAGTGCGGTCGGTTAGCTCGAAAAACCCAAAGAATGCTTCACTTCTGTCAGTAATTGTGAACTTTGGGTTACTGACTCTGTATAATTTTCTGACTTAAAAACAGACGAGACCGCAAGTTTTAGAGGCCTTGTTTTTCTGATATGACGTCATCAAAATGGAGGCTCATGGGGAATTTAACACGCTAAATCGCCGAGTTTTTTTCATGTTTATTTGACTTTTTAAACATTTTTTTTAAATATATGGGATTCTCAATATCTGCTATATTGTTAACAAGCTTAAAATGCATAATTTATCAACCATTGTTAAACTAGAAAATCACCCGTCATTCTACATTCGAGAGACTTCCCGTCAAATTTGACGTGTTTAAATAGACATATATGCCAGAAAAATGTTTAACATTGAAAACAAATAAAATATTATTATTGCATATTGTATTAATTACTTATTTATAATCATTACTTATTATATTAATTATAATTATCGTATTAATACTTACTTATTGTATATTATTATTAATAATAAATTCTGTCCACAAACGTTGCTTTTAAAAAAAAACCGACAACCGGTTATTTCGAGCGGTTTTAACTGCCAGGTTAAACCGGAGGTAAAAAATCCCGGTTTAACCAAAAACCGTTTTTTTTTCAAAAACCAGTTATTTTGGGCGGTTTTAACCGCCAGGTTAAACCGGAGGTGACAAAAATCGATTTAACCGAAAACCTGTTTTTCAAAAACCGGTTATTTTGAGCGGTTTTAACCGCCACGTTAAACCGAAGTTGAAAAAAAAACAGTTTAACTGAAAACCGATTATTTTCAGCTTTTTAACTGCCAGGTTAAACCGCGTTTAAAGAAAACCGGTTTTTTTGCAATAACCGCCATCCCTACTTCAAAGACGTATTCCAGAAGTGGCAACGCTGTTCTGCAGCGCAAGGAGATTACTTCGAAGGTGTCAGTGTGTTCACATAGATAAATAATGAGGTTCCTTAACAACAGAGCTACTCTCGAATCTTTTTGATATCCCTTGTATCAGTTGAGGAAAAGGGATGTTGATAACAGAAATAAATTATATTAATATAAAATCATTAATGCAATCTAGGAGAGTATATTTTTTGGGGGAGGAGGCTTAAGGAGAGGCGTTTTCTTTCTTTTTTTTATCATTTTTCCCTTATGAGCCTAAAACTTTAAAAAATTTAAATAGCAATTATTATCATTTAACAAAATTTTGCGTCACAAACGTAGGTTTTTGAACTATATCGTTTCAAAAATTTCTAACATGAATCTTGCAAATTTTGTGAAATTTGTTTAAAGCAAAATTTTTTTCTGATGAAAGAAAATCGTCTTATGTGGCTTATGTTGTTTTCTTGTGTTGTTGCGATACTTTCTTTCTGTTTTAATGATTTAAAATAATTACTCATAGAATATTTTCTTATTATGCAGATAAATGGCAGGAGTCAGCTGATGCTTCCATCAGGAGCTGTCAACAATCGCCCAAGAAGTTAACAACAGAGGCTATTTTTGTTTTGTACTTATCCCACTTATTTATGGCTTTTAATTTTTCCAGTTTACAATATTATGAATCATGAAATTTTCGTTTAAGAGTCGGCAGTTTCTTTTTCTTTTAAGAGTTCCTTTTAAGGCAATAACGTTAAGTCAGCTACATAATTATAGCAACGTTCCATATATCGAATTTTACAATAGATTATTTGCCGATTTATTTAGTTTTGCTCATCATAGCAATGGTAAACAAAAAGATACGTTAAGTCAGCTACATAATTATAGCAACATACCCATATATCGAATTTTACAGTAGATTATTTACCGATTTATTTAGTTTTGTTCATCATAGCAATGGTAAACAAAAAGATATGTTAAGTCAGCTACATAATTATAGCAACGTACCATATATCGAATTTTACAATAGATTATTTGCCGATTTGTTTAGTTTTTCTCATCGTAGCAATGCTAAACAAAAAGATACCAAGACAAATTTCAAAAAATTTTCCACACTCGGTTATTTTATGGATTAAAATCTGGAACGTTTTGAAAAAGTTTCCTTCAAAATATAGAGAGAAATTTATTCCGAACATGATCCAGTATTATTTCGCAAGACATCTGGATTCCTTCAAAAATGTGACTAAATAAAAATAATCAGACTGGCTGCTCATTCTCGACTGTGCTGAACCTCCTTACTACCGAGACCAATAAATATTGAGATCATTTTTGGGGCCATCGGCTCTAATTACATCAAAACGCTTTCAATCAAAAATTGCGATTATATTTGGGGCCATCGGCTCTAAATACATCAAAACGTTAAAAATGCTTTTAAAAAATTTCCAATTTTTAATTTTTTTTATATTTTGAGATAATTAGTGTTTCCTATAGGAAACATATGGACATACGCTGTATAACATAACAAAATGAAATTCATTTTATCTATTTAGTACTAGTACTATCTTTTGTTTTGATTTTATTTTCAAAACTTTTTCGGTCATTGTGGGTGTTTTTTTCCCATTTTGTTGAAGTCCTGATTCCACGGGCAACGCCGTGCGCGTGTTGCTAGAACCTTTACATTTCATTACACCACCTGCATCCCCGTGTTTAGAGCCATTTGGCTCCTTTCCGGTTTGGATGGATGAAGGTGAATTTTATTTTTTTAAGAAAGTACAAAAACAAATAACAGGTACAAAAACAAATAAAAATGAAAAAGAAACATACACTGGACAGAACAACATAGGAAACAAAACAAAAAAAAAAAGAAAAAAATGCGTAGAGGGGGAAAAAGTCATAAGTAGCCGGAAGTGTGTGTCAGTCTGGATGGATTAGTTCTCAATTATTATCCTCTATAATGAGATTGTTCTCATCACATATGAAACGCATTAGGAGTCGAAGTCGGGTTCTTGATAAGTTATTCGTGAGAATGTTTTTCAACCACTGTAATTTAAGTGACACTGTAGGAGTTTGGAAATGCCAGAAGAGGGTAAACCGACATTTTGTTTCATAGTGCATTGGATCTCCTTTTTCTCCGCATGAGCAGTTGTCATGTGTTCGAAGGTTGAAGCGATGAAAGTATGAGGGGAAAGGCCCGTGCCCTGTAACGAACATTATCTCTTCTCTATTCCATCCTACTGGCTTGTTTGAGACCTTAGGCACTATATCGTGTGTACTGCGGCCAGTTTCTCCGTTATCCCAGTTGTCTTGACAGATGTTTAAAGCAGCTGACTTAATCTCAGATTTCAGGTAGGAAAGTGGCTTAGGTAGAAAGAAATGGTCGCCTTTTGAGATGGCTTCTTTGGCTAATTGGTCTGCGCATTCGTTGTCTAAATAACCGACGTGGGCTTTAAGCCATCTCAGGTGAATGTGTTTATGGGAGAGTAAAAGGGTTTGAATTTCTCGGACCATACTATGGTGGGATTTAGGATTAAGTATGGCCATCAAACTTGACAAACTGTCTGTCCAAATTTTGATTGGTCCATGAAGGGAAGAAGCTGCTTCAATTGTCATTCTAATTGCAAGGATTTCAGCTTGGAAAACCGAATTGCTGTGATCAAGTTTACCTTGCCATAAGGCTATTATTCTATAGTTTTCGAGAATGCAATATGCGCTTCCAGTGTCTTCGTCCGTTTTAGATCCTTCAGTATATATAGCCTTGGCTCCTGAGTCTATGTGATTTTCTGCAAGTGAAATTTCTTTGTGGAGAAGAAAATTAGGGCGGTGAATATGAATTCCACTACTTTTGCTCTCGTAATCTGTTGGGCTGAATATGACGGTGAAAATATTGGATGAAGATCTTGCTCGAGCAACTCGGGCATAAGTTGCTTCTTGTTGGATTTGAAGGTGGAGGGGTTGAAAACCGGTGACCACTTGGAGAGCAGCGGTTGGGGTTATCCTGTATGCACCAGTAATATAAAGAAGAAACAGATGTTGAATGGAGTCAAGCCTTTTCTGGAGTCGGGACGTCATATTATGTCCCCAGGCAGCTGCTCCATGGCATAGTGTTCTTTCTATAATTTTTTTATATAACAGCTTTTTGATGTTTTTGTTGATACCCCAAGTTTTTAATGCGATTCTGCAGAGATGTTGGTATTGATCCATGGCTCTTTTGCCCTGCTCTATTACGTGTGGTAACCAGCTTAATTTATGATCTATTGTAACGCCAAGATATTTTAAATGGTTTTTGCGGCTAATTGATTGGTTCCCCCATATAATCGTTGGTCCTATTACAAGCTTGCTGAAGAGGACATAGCGTACTGCTAGTACCAGATATATCTTAAAGAGAATTTTGTAATAATGCAAATAATGTGGCAGCACATTTATTCTGGATCAATACAGATATATGGGTGATTCCTAAGCACCAAATTAAAGAAGGAAGCATTTTCTTTATCTTCAAAAACCGGTCAATCAACAAGAGATAACGAATTTTCAACAGAATATAGGAACGTAATTTTTTATGAAAATGCTCGAAATAATGATAATATGTATTCGGAATAATTTATGGAAATTAAAGCATTTTCTTTACCTTCAAAAACCGGGCAATCAACAAACAAATTTTCAACCGAATATAGGAACGTAAATTTTTTATGAAAATGCTCGAAATAATAAGAATATGTATTCGAAATAATCTTCTGGAAATTAAAACATTTTCTTTACCTTCAAAAATCGGTCCATCAACAAGAGATAAAAAAATTCCAACAGAATAAAGGAGCATAAAGTCTTTATGAAAATGCTCGAAATAATAATAATAAGTATTCGGAATAATCTTCTGGAAATTTAAGTTTTCACGAATAGGTAAAGTATTTGAATATCGACAAAAAAGTCCAAAGTTTGAAGCAAATATTATTGGTAGAAATGGATATAAATCAAAGTGGTATTCTGTGTTTTTTATATCAAATTATATTTGGTTGTAAAATATAACGAAAAGTTAAGAAATACAAGGAAAGATCATGATGATTTTTTAAAAATAATTCATGAAAGAAAGTGCTGCAATGAAATATTAGACGAATTCAAGGCACTGGTTATAAATATTTATCAAAATATAACGGTTTATACAAATCAGAGAATTTTTTTATACTCTTATTAATCTAAATTTGTACTGAGGCTCTTCTTAAATTATTCATTCTTTAGGAAGAAGTCAATTTTATTTATATGATATTAGGTGCCGGTGTTTTCAATAAAATTAAAACTTTCGCTCACAAACAGATTAATGAATCCGAGAACTGTAATGAAGAATCTTTTTCAGGCAAATAATCCTCCTTAGAACTATTATTAGTAAAAGTAAAACTATGAACGTTAATAAAGAGTTTTTTTAGGCAAATAATCCTCCTTTGGACTATTATAAGTAAAAGTAAAACTATAAACGTTTATAATGAATTTTTTAGGCAAATAATCCTCCTTTGGATTATTATAAGTAAAAGTAAAATTATAAACGTTTATGAAGAATTTTTTAGGCAAATAATCCTCCTTTGGATTATTATAAGTAAAAGTAAAACTATAAACGTTTATGAAGAATCTTTTTTAGGCAAATAATCCTCCTTCGGGTAAACGATTTAAAATTACAAATTATGCTTTTCTAGAAGACATGAAAGCTATGTATTCCAAATACATTTCATGTATACTATATGATCAAAAGTATCCGGACATTTTCGGATTTACACATTCTTTTAAAAAATTTCTCCAGAAAGGATACATGAACTGCACTTGAACTTTGATCATGTGATGAATGGGTTTGAACTTACATTTTGCAGAGAAGATTCTCCATGAGAGTATTTAGGGATTTACCAGAAGTTTATGAAGAAGAAAATAATTTAGTCTCACCCTGTTTCACAAGAAGCTGATAATGATTCGCAACTTTCACCACTGGTGTTGTTTGCTATTCACATTGCTTACAAGCATTTTCGATAAGATATAAAGGTTTTCTTAAAAAATCCCAAATTTTTCCGCATGCTTTTTGTTTACAACATGGAGAGTTTTCAACCAAAATATAAGGCACCTACATAATACTTGACAAGACATTAGCAAAGCATTATATTAAAATTTAAGTAAATACCTTAAATATCCAAGAAGATATGAGTATTTGTAGTAAGTAAATTTTTACTTCGCGTGTATAAAACACGGTGTAATTTTTCTTTTGGAAGCCAGATACATAGGGCAGCTTATATAAAGTTCCAGTCGAATACCATTAAGATTTAGAAAATATTGGCATTGCAGCAAGTAGAATTTCTGTTTGTCTCAAAGAGATAAAAAATGATGAGGGTTTTTCCACAAATTGCTGTTTCTTAAACTTGAATCTTCGAATAATAATGGTCGAAATGCAATTTAAATTAAGTATGTTATTTATAAGTATGTATTATATTCAGCATATTCGACCTTTATAAAATTCAACGAAATTATTTTTGTTTAGGTGCTTGATTCTCATTTTCGTAATGCTAAATGTTATTGGAAGTTCAATCAACGCTTATGAATCATTCCGTAAGGCTTTTCCTAGGAAAAAGAATTCAGGAAAGGTGAAAGATTCAAAGAATGATGCGAAAAGAGAGACACAAGCTGAAAGTAAAATGAAGTCGATTGAATCATCAAGCATTTCAGGTACATATTTAACCCTTTCTAAGACCGTGGCAAGTACACTTGTCACCAAATTCATGGATTTTTAAATGCAATTTTTAAGGTTGGCGCAAGTTCTCGTCAAATGTTTCGATGAAACATATGCCTAGATGTTCCAATTTCTTTTCTCAAACCATAACGAAGTGTCTTGACTTGGTAATTAATTATAACTTATTAAAATTAATTAACAAAAATTTATTCCATCCAATAAGATAAATGAATTTATTTTCTTTCACTCCCAAAATTATTTTATTATACCACTACTCGAAAAATTCATGATCGTGAATGTCCAGTTTTACAGCTTGAAACGTACATAGAAGAAAACGGTGCACCGAAGAGGCAAATATTTTGAATTTGGTCATTTGTCAGTACGGTGTGGAGTGATCATGAATGTCCAGCTTTACAGCATGAAATGTATATAGAAGAAACCGGTGCACCGAAGAGGCAAATATTTTGAATTTGGTCAGTCGTTAAGCAAGTTGCAAACTTTAACGACCATCATGCTCTTTGACCTCTTAAGCTGGACATTCACCACTGATCAGATCCATTTGGAGGGCTTCTTAGCAGACTGGGTCCATTTTCAGCTCATAAAATTTTGTCTGCCATTCGCAGGCTGGACTATGCCAACTGGAAACTCATCACCTACGGACAACCTGATCCCCAAGGTCAGGGGTTCCCAACCTTTATTCCCTCGAGTACCCCTTGATTAGTCTTTATATTTTCGTGTACCCCTATTGTCATATCCTCCCCCCTTCCAACATCAACCATCCGTCTATGCAAAGAAGTCTTTATCAATAATGTTAAGGGCTTAGGGTAGCTTATGAGTCAAATGATTCGAATTAAGAACATTTGCTGGACTTATTTTTGATTTTACATTTTATTGCATTTTTACAATAGTATTTGTTACAATAGTAGATCAGTGCCAAAACAAACGAAATCAGTATTGTAATAGTTTCGCATCAACATATAAGATGGTTAAAAATTACACTCCGTATTAATCAACTGTTCATAGTTGTTAAATAGCGAGTAATAACTTGGGAAGAAAAAAACTCTAACATTTCTTAATTCCTTATGTTTTCTTGTTTCCGACATTACCAACTTTGATTTCGCGTACCCCCAGGGGTACGCGTACCACAGGTTGGGAACCTCTGCCCTAGGCTACTGCTTTTCCTCCTCACCCCCGATTTCAAAACGGGTCCCCCTCCCTTATTTCCCCAGACTGACTCCCACCCAACCACCCTCCGTCATTTTGCGGTTTTCTCTTTTGTAAGAGAGGTTTGGCCCCTCCTAACCGACTATCGTATTTCGGTTTTATGGCCTAGTGCGCCGAAAAAATATCAAACCAGATGAAAATCCAACTTCTATTGAACTACACCATTTTTCTTCGGATTGACGGAACGTTTTGGTACACTATGTTCCAAAAAATGGAGTGGATTTCTGGTGAATGTCTCGCTTTGTAGTCAAAGGGAAATTATTTATTATATAAATTTGTAAATTTTAGCGTAAAAAATGAAATTTTTAAATCGATTTTTGTCCACCGCCACCACCATAACTACAAACATTAATGTATCTATGGATATTTCGGAACTAAGCGATTTGAACGAAAAAATAAATAAAAATATAGATTTACTCTAATCAATAAGTTTATTGATTTCGAAAAAGGTACTTTCATGCATTTTTGAAATATAAAAGGAAATGGATGATGCGGAATAAAACGTATTACGTCTTTCTGACATATTTATTGGAAGTGGAAAACTTTCAAAATTAAGCTTTAAAACATATTATTAAAACACTGATATAGTTTATTATTTTTCTTTGAAATTGACAGATCTTATGGGTAACTGGATGCTTGATCGGCTTAAAGCACACAGAAATAGGAAATAAATAAAAATCGGTTTTTAAATGTCCAAAATAAAGTAAAAAGTTTAACTTAAAAAAAGAAAGGAACTTAAAAATCCCTTAAAGATGAGATCAGAGTATTGCATTAATAGGAATGACGAAAAATTTTAGAAGTCAATCATAAAATTTTTTTAATTAAAGTATTTCCTACATTGTTTCCAGTGTCAGTAACGCAGAAGGCCCAGGCTTCAAAATCCATTTGAAGGTAATTTAAGCAGTTTCTCGGGAAATGTAAAGCATGATTGATGCTTTTATTTTTCGTCTGTTGAAAAAAGTCAGTCGTGAACATTTCATTTGGGAAAGAAGAAACATAATTCAAATTTCAGTAATGCCGCATGTGCAACTAAAAATTCGGCTACAGTCGGAAAAGTTCGCCACGGCTTTTCTTATCATTGTAAAAAGTGCATTATGGTTGGTGCACGTGCTTTTTAGCACATGTTTAAATTTGTAAAGCAGATTTGGATTATCCATCTTCTTAAGCCAGCAATTCATCTGTATTCTATTCCATCCCATTTGTCGGAACACTGTTTTTTTACCCACCCATTCAAGTCGAAAAATCAGGAACGCCATTCATTTGAAGCTCCAAAGTGCGATACAACCGCTCTTCTCTCCCCCACCCAGCGGATTTCCGATTAGGTAGCCTCGTCGCCGGGTCCCATTCTAGTCAAATCCGGTAGCCGCTACCCTCGCACCAGTGTCCCACCTTAGAATCGGCTCAAGAAGTACTAGAATTTGATTTGGTTGGCAATCCAGATTTTCAGAGCCGCTATGCTATTGACGATTGTTTTTTCCTTGCCGTGTTCCAAAATTTCCATTTTGGAAGAGATATGAATGGCCAGCTTTAAATATCACTGTGCTTTCGCTACATTACCTAAACTTCACCATCAAGCATTTTAACGTTTCTCTTCAGCTGGTGATAAGCATGACGAATAGCCCTCGTTATGATCTATAATATCACCTCTTTTTTTGCTAAGAAAAAAGTTCTACCTTTTTCAGTTGTTATAAATTTCCTTACTTTGAAATTTGCGAACATTTTTCTTTTCAGTTTGGAGAGAAAATTGCAGAAAATTTTTCGATTGTTTCTGCGTTCAGGCTAATGCAAGAAAAATACTAGGAGTCGCTTCTAAACAGGAAAATATGGATTGCGTAGATGGAATCCGAGCATTATTTTTTCTTTACATTTTTGCAGTGCATTTCTTTTTTTTTTTATGTTGGAACAATAAGTAAGTAAAGTATTCCTAGCGTTACAATCTTTCAATCTTTTCGATGCAGGCTATTGTGACATTCGACATCTACCATTATGCCCTTAATACTATTGTGGATTTGCTATAAATATTAAACGTATAGAATAATGGAATGTGAAAAGCAAGGAATAAATATATTATCACTTCATGTAAAATAGGAAAGTCTCTTTTTTTCTCTGTTCGTTTTAAATATCAAAATTGGAAGAAGCCGATCCTCCTTCTCCGTTTCTGAATAGACAAGGTTCATCGACGTGGGAAAAAAAGGGACGGTAATTTTATGAGTAGTAGTTAGCCCAGCTAAAAAAATCTGCAGAAAATCTGAACTTATTTGGAACATGTTTTCTTCAGATTTTCTGCAGAAAAAAATGCAGAGTATCTGAAGAAAATTATGTTCCAAATACCTTCAGATTTTCTGCAGAAAAAAAATGTAGAATATCTGTAGAAAATATGTTTCAAATACCTTCAGATTTTCGGCAGATTTTTCTACAGTCAAGGTTTAATTAATCTAATTTGTGATTCAACTTACTTGTACGATGCCGATTCAGATTGTGACAAAACTTCAAACTCATCCTGTCGGGAATTCGAACCCGCGTTGCTATACTTGGCGGGTAGGAACGATAACCACAAGGCCGCGCCGGAATACACGAGATGGAGATAAATTAATCTATTTGAGTTTTAGTGTCACCATAGCTCTCGTGGTGCCATCTAGTGGTGTAAAAATCAACCAAGGTCAGAATACGTGTTTCAAAGTAGTAGAGATGAGTAACAGATGAGATTAGAGTAATATTTTTGTTCAATAATTTAGATTCTCTGTTTCAATAAATTCGTTTTCGCATTCTATCGTTCTGGTAAGCCTTCTCTCCATTCAAAGGGCGCAAGCTCCACTTTCCCCTTCTTTTTGGAAGAAAATAGCTAGTCAGAAAGACAGTTGGAAAACTAATTGGAAATTAATTAAATTATGGGGAAAAAGTTTAAAATGGTAAAACCTCAAATATTTATTTTAAAGATTAATTTAGAATTCATTTTTTTTCAGTGGCATATTTAAAAAATTTAGTGCCTGAGACAATTTTCGATAGGAAATTTTTTTAAAATCCTGTCTGCTGTAGAATTAAACAATAATGATAATTACTTTCTAATTTTGTTTTATATCCTTTGGAAAATAAAGGTGCAAAATATGTATTTAGAGAAATGCAGATATTATGAAATTGCAGTTAAATCTTCAAAAAATCAACAGATATTGGTCTAGTTTAATGATTTTGTGAAAATCTGCTAAATAACTGCAAATTGAATTGAAGACAAAATGCAAAGTCTTAAAAAAAATCTACAGGATATTTAAAGAAAAAAATAAAAATAATTTTTTTTGCAGATTTTATGCAGATTAAGTTGAAGAAAAAAATGCAGATTTTTTGCTGTCGTACAAAATATGCAGAATATTTAGAGAAAAATATATTAAGAAAATTTTATGCAGATTAAATTGAAGAAAAATTGCATATTTTTTCTGTCTTCAAAAAATTTCGATCAAAGGTAGGGAGGAAGGGCGGGGAACGAGGAAGGACGCCGGTAAACGGTCATTTCGCAACAATAAAGGGGCAGCCATTGTTGGTCATTTGCGGTTCGAAGGAAAGGATTTAAAAAGCTCATCTCGCAATCAATAGGAAAATAGCGGTTGAAGCAACAGGAATGATCTTCTGAATTAAGTATAAAATCTTTTAATGATAAAGATAAAAGTGATATTTTAAATTCATTACAATTGATCAAAATTTTTCGTCCAAATTTTTTTGTACACTTCTTGCGTAATGCAGAAAAAATTGTTCAAATATAATTACTTTCTAAATGTATTACACAAAATGACTGACTAAAATGTTGACATAAAATGCAGATCAATACTTATTACAGGTCATCAATAATGTAGTTTGTAATACGATTAAGAGAGCTGTTTTGTTTATAAGGAATAAGAAAGTAAAGTCGGATACGAAAAGAACGCGGGTTAAATGTCTAACGCAATTTGAAGTTAAAAATCACTTTGTTAAGGGAACCAGGATTATAAAATTACGCATAAGAGATTCATTTGTGAAATTATATTCCCGGCGAACAATCTGGTCTCCGAAGGCGGCCATTAAATATATGCAAGAGCAATTGTTTTAGTATGTAAAGAGCGATTTTATCGACGTGTAATGCATTTAGGCATAAATAAAGGCAAGGTAATTTCATGAGTAGTAGTTAGAATGATGTTTAATGACGCAAAAGCCATATACGCCAATGCTGCGCTAAACATAAGGTTAAAAAATTCAATGAGTATAATAGAAAAGAACAGACTTTTATCTATAAATATATAAAAGAGCAATTTTTTTTGAGTATGAGTTTTTTTTCTTTATGCACGCTCAGACCGCTTGACTTGCAGGGACCAAATTTGGCACAGCGATGGACTAGTACAAGAGGGAGCTAACGCCGTAATATTTTTTGAAAATTCGCGTTAGATTTTTATTTATTTAATTTTAAGTGGTAAGTTCGGGCGTTTTCGGCCTATTTTTATTTCTTTTCCAGTATTATTCAAATATGAACAAGAAGAACAGTTATGTTTCTAGTGTTTGAATTCATCAGTTCTTGCATTATTTATTTATTTTTCTTTATATATTATTCTTTTTGAGCCGTATTAAAGGAAGTTTGTTCTTGTATTTCCCCGCCCCCAATTTTACCTTATTTTCTTGATTTATTTCTCTTCATATATTATTCTTTGTGAGACGTATTAAAGGAAGTTAGTTGGAATAAAGAAGTTTTATTTTTTATTTTGCAAACGATTTTATGCACTTGCTAGAGACAAAACATCATGGTACCGTATTTTAATTTATAAAAATCGAAAAAAAAACCCTGTTTTCTTGCATTTTCTCTCTCGCTCTCTTTTTTGTCTTTTTATGTCTTATTTTCCAACATATATTTTTATGAAGATTTTCATTTTCTGAAGACTCTTTTAAATTTATATTTTTAAGCAGTAAAGCCGGGAAAATTCTGTATAGTATAATTGTTCATTTTAAAGTTGAATAAAGTAAAAAGGTATATTGTTCAGAATAAATTTTCTTTTTCCAAACTTCTCGCGTTTCCATTCAAACCATACTGTTATTAGGTAATAAAAAGCTAGAACTGAAAGTTTCAGTTCAACAAGAAAGGATTCAGGGAATATTTTCGCCTGTTGATGAAAGTTAGTGATAATAATTGTAGAAAAACATTGGTGTCGGGCATATGAAAAAATATGGATCCCGAGGAATGCCGGGAGATCAGCTAGTATTTGATAAAAGTAAACTTTGTCAGGTTATATAAATGAAAATTAACCAGCTATTAGAGCTGTTTGTAACTATGAATTTTAGTAGATTATTTAATATTTTTTGCACTTTTGGAAGTCAGTAAATTAAAGTGCACCCATTTTAGTTTTGGGAATGATTTCCTGACCTTCATTTCACTTCAGAAGAACTTTCTTTGCAAACGATACGACAAAACAATGCCTTTTATAGAAAAAAAACCTCTGCATTTTTTTTTCTTTCTCGTCGTGTTCTTAACTCTTCAATGCACGATTTTTTAAATTTCAAAATAAAAAATGTTTTTGGCATCGGAATTTTACATATAACAACAGAAAAATACCCCCCCCTCCCAAAAAAAATTTAGATAGAATTGTGATATTATTAAATTGAATTTAATGAACGCATCAAATCACTACTTCTTCTTTATAAAACAATAGAAAAAGTGTTTTAAACGTACATGTAGAAGCAATTGTTACAAGACTCCTTTTAAATGCTAAAAACTGCGTAAATATGTCAATAGGTGCATCAGGAATTGAATAACTGACTACTACAGACATATCAATAGGACCTATGCTGTACAAGGAAAATGGAACGAATGGTTATTATCCTTTCTATTATGATGTTTCTAATCTGATACAGCGTGTACGACTAGACAAAAAATGTTCTATTCATTATTAACATAAAAAATAAATTATGCATCAAATTTGATACAGTATGCAGTGAAGGGTTACGTTATCTCTACTTCAATGTTTTTCTCTTCAACGAATAGCAATTGGCCATAACAAATTTGAAACTAATAAATCTTGCTTTTAGTGGAAAATGGAACGAATGGCTATTATCCGGTCTATTATGATGTTTCTAATCTGATACAGCGTGTACGACTGGACAAAAAAATGTTCTATTCATTATTAACATGAAAAATAAATTATGCATCAAATTTGATACAGTATGTAGTGAAGGGTTACGTTATCCCTACTTCAATGTTTTTCATTTCACCGCATAGCAATTGGCCATAACAAATTTGAAACTAATATATCTTGCTTTTAATGGAAACTTCGCGAATGACATTTACACATTTTCTAATTGCTTGAATAGGACTATTTTTGGACGCTGGGCGTTAACTACTTAAAAATCTATAAATGAACGCAAATTCTTTAATGATTTTAAAGTCAAATATATAATTTGCCTAAATTTATGGAAATGTTCAATAAAAACATTTGAAACCGTATATCGAAAAACTTGCTTATCATTTAAATACTTCGCAAATAGTTGCTCATATATGTAAATCTGCTAAGAAATAATTCTATAAATATTCATTGATTTTTAGTATGAATAATGTTTAAATATACCAATTCTGTTTGCAATAATATATAATTTGCCTAAATTTATGGAAATGTGCAATAAAAACATTTGAAACCGTATATCGAGAAACTTACTTATAATTCAAATACTTCGCAAATAGTTGTTCATATATGTAAATCTGCTAAGAAATAATTCTATAAATATTCATTAGTTTTTAGTATGAATAATGTTTAAATATACCAATTCTGTTTGCAATAATATATAATTTGCCTAAATTTATGGAAATGTGCAATAAAAACATTTGAAACCGTATATCGAGAAACTTGCTTATAATTCAAATACTTCGCAAATAGTTGCTCATATATGTAAATCTGCTAAGAAATAATTCTATAAATATTCATTAGTTTTTAGCATGAATAATGTTTAAATATACCAATTCTGTTTTTAACATTATTCTTAATGTTCCCAGAAAATCTAGAAAAGCACATTCATGTCCTGCTGGAAATGCCGATTACACAGATTAGTGCGCATGCGCTTTTCGTAATCGATGCTTTTTTTGTACTCAGGTAACTGACTTTCTTTCATTCATTATATTATTTAAAAAAATTAAAACTAATTTATAAACTTCAAAAATTATGAAGTTTCGTTCTGTAAACTTTTAAGAGACTACTTTATATATTTTTGAAAAGACGGGAAATGAATATGCAAATGAAATGTTTATAACTACAACAAGAGAGAGAGTAAGAAACATCGAAAACATGCAAAATTTTATTACTTTTTTTTATTAAACAATTTTTATATATATGCTACAATTCTTAAAATATTCCTTTCCCAGATGATTTGGATATAAGTACATTTTCTGGGACAAATCAAAAGTGGGCAGGTTCGAATGCAAAGTCTAATTTTGTTTGCTAAATTTAGCATCTTCCTTGCTCTATGGAAATCAAGATCATACAAAAACAGCCAAAAAATAAAATAAAAAAAATAAAAATAAACTCAGAGTTAATCGAATAAAACCAAAAACAAACAAGAAATCCATTCTAGTCCACTTTTTCAAGGGCTAAAGAACTATTCGAATTGGATTCAAAATACTAATTGGGAAATTTTTCTATAAGAAGCTAGAATTACGCCAAACATAGCTATGAGAAGCTATGTTAAGGTTATGAGAAGCTATGTTAACGCTATGAGAAGCTATGTTAAGACTATGAGAAGCTATGTTAAGGCTATGAGAAGCTATGTTAACGCTATGAGAAGCTATGTTAAGCCTATGAGAAGCTATGTTTGGCATAATGCTAGCTTCTTACAGAAAAATTTACCAATTAGTATTTTGAATCCATTTCGAATAGTTCTTAGCCCTCGAAAATGTGGACTAGAATGGATTCCTTATTTGGTTTTGGTTTTATTCGATTAACTCTGATTTTATTATTTATTTTTTTTTTAATTTTATTTTTTGGCTGTCTTTGTATGATCTTGATTTCCATTGTTCTCTGTTTTCTGTTTTGCTGCTGGAATTACGCGTTACTTAAGCATTGTATTCATTTTATATAATTTTTTTCCTAAATTTTACTCCTCAAATTTTTTTTGTTTATAAATGAAATATTTTTGGTTGTTTGTGTTCTTCTAATTTAAAGTTTAAGTTAAGATACTTTTTAAATTTTTTTAATCTTTTTAAATTTTTTTAATCTTTTTAAATTTTTTTAATCTTTTTAAATTTTTTTAATCTTTTTAAATTTTTTTAATCTTTTTAAATTTTTTTAATCTTTTTAAATGCTTTTAAGCTTCCTTGTTTTATGGCTTTACGAAAATTCCGAATCGAACCAAATTGCATGGGATTCGTGACATTTTTTTAGGTTAAAAATTTATTCCAATAAATGTCAAATAGTTTAAATGCTGATTAATTTGAATGTTTAAGCAGATAACTGAAAGAGAAAGACTTTTTTAGCAGTTATTTCTTTTAGTCATTATGATATTTGCAGTTTATTAAGCAATTTGATTTTAAATATTGCCTGAAAGCAACCGAGTAACAGGGATTAATGGAATTCGGTACGCAATGTTGAGTAGCATTGATTAATGGGATTCGTTACGTAATGTTGAGTGGCAGGGATTAATGGAATTCGGTACGTAATGTTGAGTAGCAGGGATTA
>BGPR01012124.1:21799-35430 GCA_013235015.1 Araneus ventricosus
GGATTAATGGAATTCGGTACGTAATGTTGAGTAGCAGGGATTAATGGTATTCGGTACCTAATGTTTTCGCTGTTCCCTCTTCATGTTTGGCAACGTGAAATGAACTCGCATATACAGTGAAACCCCTTTAGTGCATTACTCTTGTCAAAACATCGTTTAGCCTTGGTCGCGATTCATTCCTATTCAATTCAATGTTAAAAAAAAGTCTTCATACAGTCGCAGGTATTAGACAGTGTATCGCCGATTCTGAATTTCAACACCTCGAATTTTTTTCTTTTTGATCTCAAATAAACAAGGTTGCATAAATTTTTTCGCATAATAGAGAGAGAAAAATGTTAAGTTCTTATACAAGGCGACTCAAGGTTTTCTCAATCAAGTGCATCTGCTAAAAAAAGTGTCGATTTATGGAGGGAAAATTTCCCATATCCAATTGAGTTTTAGGAGGTAGCCATTTTAATTTCTATCTTTTGTAATAAATTGAACTTAAATATCCCAATATTTCAAATATAGTAATTACAGTTTATTGCTGTTTCTTGTAGCAAAATTTCCTAGCAACTATTTTAGGATTTCAGGTGTGATCAGATACAACACTGTTTGACAGGAGCTAACATATCAGGAAAAGGACAATACCAGATTTGGTCCGAGACCAGCCGCGGCCGCTAGGTTTCCTAACAAAAGCGTTAATTGACAGAGTAGCCAACGTGTCTGGGACTGGACAATGCCGTATTCTTAGGTGAATACAAAAGGTGAACTTCTGATAGATGAGAGAGCAAAATTTTCCTTGGTGGGAATAGCTATAGCGAAATACGAATAATGGTCGGGAATTTTCGAAGTTCCTGAATGGAATGTCATTTGTCTCATGAACAGATCTTTGGAGAGATGAAAAAATGTGAGTTTGGTTTCTGAAGAGGAGATCGATTTTTGCTGCTCTGGGGACAGGAACCAGAGACGTCTCGTGAGGATTTTTGGATCCGGACTTGCAGTTCTCCCAAGAGGGATTGCGAAATTATTTCGTGTTTTGAAGACAGACCCGGACCTCGGGCCTGATCTTGCGGGAGTTCATATGGAACTCCGGAAACAGTACTGAATTTTTCCAGCAGACTGCAGGTTAGTTAGTTTCTAGAATTAATGAAGAGCTACCTCAAACAAGTTCAATTGGAGCTGTGTCAAACCCGATCCTGTTACGGAGGTTCATTTATTTCGAAATTCTCGACCAGAGTGCAGCACCTCCCCTCGAGGGTATTTAAATTTTATTAATGGTGTATATAACTTTAATAACCGAGAAAATGAATATTGTAAAATTCGCATAAATGTGATTGAGCTGTAAATAAATTTCTGAAAGGCAACAATTTGTCTGCATTTGCCTTCATCTTGCTCAGCCATCAACAGAGGCCATCGGTCCTGACGTTGTAATATTCTGAGGCGAAAATTCAAGAAAGAAGGAAAGAGCACATATTGCCATCCATATGGGTTATTACAATAAGGGTGCTGTAATTATCGTTATGTGTTGCTAAATTATTTAAAACTCGGAATTTTAAAATTTATTAATATTGTCTGACATTATAAGCATAAGCAGAACTAAATAGGTTAAATGAAATCTTATTAACAATTAGCCTATGCCATTATATTGTAAGGCTAAAGTAGCAGTTTATTGTGCATTGTTTGCGTAATGAGGCGTTATGTAACTAGGCAACTTTTTAACACATATGACATTTATTGACACTCATACAACAACCACCGGTTACAAGCATTAGATTGTGAGCATAAACAACCACGCAACAGTTACAGCTAAGCGCGTGATTCACAGGATTTGCTTGTAGCACATCTCCCTTCCTTTGTAATTTAAAGGTCAAGTTTCTCAGGTGGTCGGAAAGTCCTACCACTTCTGGTGACATAGGTATCAGGAGATGCTTCTGTAGATGTGCCAGCTCTTTCAGAGTAGGTCTTTGGAGTCTGGGGTGATGACATCAGAGACGGATATCCTGGATCGACATCGGCAGGAGAGTGTTGGTATCCTGTGACATCAAAGTCGTCCTCTGGCTCAGGTTCTGGATGAAAATCTGGTGAGGGAATCAGGTGTTTTCTGTTCCTTCTGTAGACACGTTTGCCGGACTGAACTAGGTATGATCTTGGGTAAGGCGTCTTTTGCAGAACTTTCCCAGTTACCCTTCAGTCAGTAATCCAAACGTTATGACCTGGATATAATTTATCAAGATTTCTAACACCGTGATGTTTATCATAGTTCATTTTCTGGCCTTCTATTCGTCTCTTCTCTTTAGCCTCGAGAATTTTCATGTTCAGTGAGTATGGCTGTAGTTGGGTCTTAGCAACAGGAAGGGTAGTGTTGATTCTCCTACCCATAAGCAATTTCGAAGGGCTAAAACCATTCTCTAAAGGAGTTGCGCGATAGGCCATTAATGCAAGATAGGGATATCTAGATTTCTTTATGCGAGCTTTGACTGTTTTCACTGCTGCTTCTATTAGCCCGTTGCTTTGAGAAAATTTGGCGCTACTTGATAGGTGTGTAAAGCCATAACTTTTTGCAAAATTCTTGAATTCTACAGTCTTTACTGGATCAAATTGTGAGCCGTTGTCTGAACGGACAACATCTGGAATTCCATGACTGGAAAAGATTGATTTGCAATGATTTATAACTTCAGCAGAAGTCAGTCTGTCAAGCATGGCAATTTCAGGGTATCTAGAGTAATAATCTGAAATCAGAAGGTACCATGAATTCTTGTATTTAAAAAGATCAAGACTTAAAACTTCCCATGGTATCTCCGGAAATGAAGTAGTTGGAATTAATGGTTGATGGCGATTACTTGACACTTTTATACACGCTGTGCAACTCTTATTTTTTCTTCAATTACTTTGTTTATTCCCGGCCAGTATGCAGAGCATCTGGCTCGAGCTCTTCCTTTAGTAATGCCCAGGTGACCTTCATGAATTTGATTCAGAACTTCAGCTTTATGTGACTTTGGAATGATGATTCTTCAGCCTTTCATTTGAACTGATATTTCATAACGGTTGTGCCAATATGGTGCACATAGTATATAAACTTTCTGAGACGGCCATCCTTTCAATACATAATCAGCCAGCTTCTGGCAAGTCTAATCTTTCAGCTATGCAGCTCTTAGTTCATCTAATCTGCCAGATGATGCAGGAAGAGAACTTGTAACCATTTGAATGAACGCATCAATTTCGGCTTCCAATTCTTCTCTTTTGTAAGGAACTTTCTGAAGGTTTCTTGACAATGCATCTGCAGCAAACAATTCCTTTCCTGGAATATGTACAATTGTATAGGAAAACTTTATCATTCGCAACTTGATCCACTGTATTCGTGGAGACAAGTCATCTAAGTTTTCTTAGAAAATATTGGAATGAGACGTATGTGGTCAGTCTCTATTTTAAAATTCTTTACTGTCAGGTAATCTCTAAATTCTTCGCATCCCCACACGACAGCAAGGGCTTCTTTTTCAATTTGTGCATAACGACTTTCCGTTGAGGTCAAAGTCCTAGATGTATAGGCTATTACCGATCTTCTGCCATCAGCTAGCTTTTGGCAAACTGTAACTCCCGAGCCATACGATGAAGCATCTGTGGTAATTGTATTTTCTTTCCCTGGATCAAAGATCATTAGCACAGGATCTGACGACAGTATTTTCATCAATTTCTGAAAAGCTGCTTCTTGTGGCGCTTACCACACAAAAGTTACTTTATTGCTTAGCATAGAAGTCAGAGGAAAAAGTTTATCCGATTAGTTAAGAACGAATGTTGCTAAATAATTAGCCATGCCCAATAGTTGCTTTAGTTCCTTTTTACTCGTTGGCGGCTGTTAATTTTCTATCGCAGCAATTTTATCTGGATCCGGATGAATTCCTTGTCCATCTATTATATGACATAAAAATTTAATAGATGTCTGAGAGAAAATACAATTCTTTGCATTTAATGTCATACCAGAGTTCTTTAATCTCTTACAGACATCTGTGAGTCGTTGGTCACGTTCTGCTTGAGTAGATCCTCATATTAAAATATCATACATGTGACAAATTGTTCCAGGTATACCTTCTAACATTTGAGACATCATAACCTTGGAATCCTTGGAATCTAAACCTACCAAATGGGGTGATAAATGTGCTGAGATAGGCTGACTTTTTATCTAGAGGTAATTGTATTTTGAAACCAGAAGCCAGAATTGGCATCCAGTTTCGAAAACATTTTGGCTCCAGCCAAGAGATTTAAAGAGTATTCTGCCTTGGGTAATGGGTGCAGCTCCCGCATAACATTTTTGTTAAGTTCTACCAGGTCTACATAGATCCTTACATTACCATCACTTTTTGGTGCGATTACTACCGGTGCACACCATTCTGCTAGTTTTAAGATAGGTGTGATAACCTTTTCCACCACCATTCTTTCTAATTCAGCTTTAGTTGGCTTTAAAAGAGGAATCGGCACACGTCTGGGAGAAGTCATAGCAAATGGGATAGCTCCTGGTTTCAATTTGATAGAATAGAATCCCTTCATTACCCTAAGTCCTTTGAAAATTCAGCTTTGAGAAGTTAAATTGCTTCTGGGAATTTAGCTTTTGAATCAACTACAGAAATCTGGCAAATAGAATTCAAATTTGAACCCAAACCAAGAGAAAACAGGACAGGTTTGCCAAGAAGACACGTTTGCAGATTTAAAATCACATAGATTTCTTCAGTGCAACTCTTTCCATTGTATTCAATATTTGCTTTGAATTTCCCAAGTGTTTTGAATAGATTTCTATCTGGACCAGATAACATTTTATCAGGTGGCTCTAATTTGCATTTTGGAACACATTCTGAAAAACATTTGCAGGCAATACAGTGTTATCAGCTCCACTATCGATTTTAAATTTAATGTTTTTATGGTTTACTTGAACCGTCCAATCTATGTTAGTTCTGTTTTTACTCTCGAGCTGTACTACACCTAAATATGTCACTTCAGAACATCCTGTCTGGGGTTTGGTAAAACAAACCTTCACATAGTGTCCTATTTTTGAACATTGTCTGCATCTGGCATCCCTAGCGGGACACACTCTTTTATCATGTCTTTGTTTTTGCCACACCATTTACATTTTCCAGGCAGACGGGATTCATTTTTATTATTTTTCCTATGGAAATCGGGTTTCACACTTTGTTTCCATGCCCCCGAGCTTGTTTTCTGTTTCAGAAATTTTGCCGGTTTATTTGGCGAGATAGCGTTAACGGACGCACTGTCCTTTTCGATCAATTTCTCCTGTTGTTCCTTGACAACTTCGCTGAGGAGAACCCTTTCAATCACTTTTGTCAAAGTAAGGTCGGCGTCCAACTGCAATTTTTCACTTAGATTCTTGTCGTGTATGACAACCACAATTCTATCCCGAATGAGTTCGTCGTGTAATACACCATATTCGCAGCATTCTGCCAATGTATACAAAGCGGTTATAAACGTATTGACTGATTCACCATCGAGCTGTACACGTTTATTGAATTGTGCACGTTCAAAAATAGCACTTTTTCTTAACAACAAAATGATCATTAAACTTTTTCAACACAATATCAAAGTGTTCTTGTTCCGTTTCGGATAAACCGAAAGAACTAAAAATATCCTCTGCTTGATCTCCCATAATATAGAGCAAAGAATTTACCTGTTCATTTCCTGTTTTGGTCGATAATCCGGAAGCAATCCGATATCTTTCGAATCTCACCTTCCATTTTGACCAGGTGGAAGGTATTGAAAACGTAAAGTTCTCCGGAGGATTTATATGTAACTCTGTCATAGCTACTTCCGTTTTCGTTCTACTGAACCGTACGGTTGTCCGACGATGTTTTCAGCAATAAAATGTTCGTGAGCTTCAAATATAATTAACCGCTGATACCATGTATTGTTTGCGTAATGAGGCGTTATGTAACTAGGCAGCTTTTTGACACATATGACATTTATTGACGCACAACAACCACCGGTTACAAGTATTAGATTCTGAACATAAACAAACCGCGCTACAGTTACAGCTAAGCGCGCGGTTCACAGACTTAGCTTATAGCACATATTGCATTTTCAACCAAGATTCGATCTGCGTCGTTTTGGAGCGGTCCTCTGAAGATCGTATTAAAGAGGTTTTACTGTACTTTGTCTTCGCAGTTCACCCCAAGACTGGAGGTAGGACTTTGCTATTTCCACTACCTACTTCCCGTGCTATTCTGATTCTAAACTAGCATTACATATCTCCATCCAAATTCGTAGATGTGAAAAAGTAATTCTGATGTTTTCTCTTTAACTACAAACTGTTAATTTCAGCAAATCGCTGTCTTTTTTATACTTGAAACGCAACTGAATGCTCTATACAGAGTGTCCAGCTATTGGACTTAACGTGGTACAATAGCTAATTTCCAAACCGTTAGAGATAGACATATAGTTCCAATTGGAAAAATGCTTTAAATGAAAGGAAAAATTATATGTTTTTTGAGTAACTAAATACATCTCTGAAAAAATACGAATTCTAACTTTTTTACGGTGCCCCGGTCCTATCAGTCATAGTTAATAAAATATTCTTGACATTCTAATATTTTAAACAAAAAAGTTCCACTCTTCTGCAACTAAAACTGAGAGAGTTCTGGAGCTTCGAATTTCATGATTTTTAACCAATCAGCGGCCTCGTCGAGCAAGTGCTGCGCATTGATTGGTGGATCGTCTTCAAGACGGTATTGAAATGGTGTAAAGCGGTCTAAGTCAGCGATATTCAAAGCTCCATAACTCGATCAGTTTTAGAACAAAAGAGTGGGATTTTTTTTCTTTAAAGTGTTAGAGTGTCAAGAATATTTTACTAAATATGACTGATAGGACCGGAGGTTGTATAAAAAATTAGAATTCGTAACTTTCTCAGGAATATATTTATTCACTCAAGAAACATATATTATAATTCTTCCTTTTATTTAAAACATTTTTACAATTGGAACTATATGTCTATCTCTAACGGTTTAGAAATTAGCTATTGGACCACGATAATGTATAACGTGGAATATAATTTTAACAAACCGAACATTGTTCACTGTAAAGTACAATACTCCAGTGCAACAGAAATTGAGTTTATTCTTTGCGCATTTTCTTAAATTATTATTTTGTTATTTTTTTATTTAAACAATTTTATATTAAAAGAAAAGTTTGGTGGTGGAAAACAGATGTGAAAAAAAATTAAGTGAATTTATTTTAGGTAATGTTTAAATATGACTTAAAAATAAATATGCTAACAATGAGAAAAATTCAAACGGCAATTTATAGATTTATTCAGAACTACTAAGTCACTTATAGAAAATAATTATAACAATACAAATGACAGATAACTTTATCAGTTAATGTTGTTTTGTGTTACAACAATGTGAATCGTTGTGACTTCTCATTGAAAATATTTTACCAGTGTCCGAAAAATCACTTCTTCCAATACAGGTTTTGAAAAAAAGAAAAATCAATATGGTATCAGTTTCTTAATCAGACATGAGTGTATTTAGGATTTAACTTAAAAGATTTGCTGGAATCAATCTTTGCCTTTTATGTATAAAACTTTGGCTGGATTGGTTTGTTTTGCTCTTATATTCTAGATGCAAGCGACAAATGAAATGGTTGAAAATCCCTAGTTTGTAAAACAAAATTTCAAAAATTGAATTCAACTACTGATGTCACAAAAATGTTTTGTTCAAAACTAGAGCAATATGTGCTTCATTTAAACACAAATAAAAAACGATAGAATTTTCTGATTAACAATTTTGATGGTTATATTTTACAATAGAAAATCACCCGTCATGGTATGACGAATGCAAATTGCCTCTTCACTCGAGAGATTTCCCGTCAAATTTGACGTCTTTAAATAGATATATATGCGAGAGAAATGTTTAACATTGGTTGAAAACAAATAAAATAAACATATATTTTATGACAGGAAATTTTTTTTATTTACAAATTTCTTTATTCAGAAAACCTCTTGGTAAACAACATCCAGCGTGAAGTATTTTTCGTTGTTTAACAATTTTATTATAATTCAATAACCGTGAAATTCTCATCTTGTCAAAAGTTAAAATTTCAAAGGAATTCTTTTTCGAAATTCTTATCGAAACAAAGCACTTCTCTGCCTGTCAAACGTTGCCAAAAAATATTATCCAATTATATCATCACGATTACAATAAATAATCGGATGCATCGTGGCGTCCAAACTATATATCACGCGCATGATATACCACTGATGTAATTTACTACTTTCTATTAAAAAACGGAAATTAATTTGAAATATATGATTAATATAATTTAATATTTCTCGTGAACTATTGATAATAGCGAGATAAATTTTATATCAATCGATAGAAAATTTTATTTCACCATTTTAGAACTATTAAATTTGAAATCAGTACGACAATTACTCTTTTAAATATAAAATGACTGAAATTTAGGAGCTCTAACAATGAAATAATGCTGTTTAACGTCTCGCAGTGATATGGCGCGAGTTTTATTGCTGGTGACGTCACAGCGTTACCGAGATACAGATCTGGGCTATTATATTAGTAATTGTTTCTGCGATGGAAAGGATTTAGTTTTCCTCAATACAATATTTCCCTCTGATTTTGCAAAACTCTATAGAACTCGTGAATTACCCCAACTTGTGTCATGAAACAGATTTATGGCAGCATAAGCACCTCGAATTATGTATAATTTTTTAAAAGTTGATTTTATCTCTAAACAAAATAATATTTTCTGTTGCCACAAACAGCAACTAAAATAATACAGCTAAGAAAATAACAAAAACACAATTTCACGAGTATTATCTGATGGGGAAAATAACAAAACAATCGTTTTCGAGAAAAACGGTTTGGATTATTTACACGATTAAATTTTCAGCATTACTGTTTTGTCTTTGATTCCAAACGATGTCATCCAATACTTGAAATAAAGAAAATAAAATGCATACATAAATGAAACTTTATGTGCTGTATTTCTCTCATCTAGCGGATTTTTAAATGGATATTTCTTTTCTAATTACTTCGAGAAGAATAATGGAAAAATACGATGGGTTTCATTTTACGGCTTCAGATTTTTAAGGTAAGTACAAAAGCCATCATCCTAAACTTCTATTTGTCATTCATTTTAGCTCTGATATTATCTATATGTAAAAAATCGAGAGCCTCCTGTTTATTCAAAAATCAAAACTAGTCAACAAAATTCCATAAGGTTTGTACATATATTCAAGACAGTTGATTGATACGCAGAATAAGCTTTAAATTGCTGCGTGAAAGATAATCTGTATAAATAAAATAGAAAGCCAATTTTTTTCTACAGTGTAGAAATCCAAACTATTGAATAAATTTTCTACAAATTTTGTTCACAAATTCTATGAATTTGTAGTGTTTTTGAGATGAAAAATTAAAGGGAAAAAGAAATGTGTATCAGTGAGGGAGACTTAACTTCACTCCTTAATTGCTCGTACCAACGCTTAATGGACACCGACAGTGTCGATACTCTATCCGAATAATTCTTGGAACAGTTGCGATTGATATTCTTTCCATAGGCGTGCCGGACATGCCTTATGCTGCACCGTAGCCATTTTTACACTTGCGTTGGATTGCGCAGATTTAGTGTGCCGTAACGGAGCGTCACCTATCTGAAAAACAAACTTCTTGAGCAAGTCTCTCATTAAAACCCAGCGGGAGTGGCCTCCCCTAAACTTTCTCGTATACTCAATTCTCAAAAACTCTCGTATAGCGTGTCAGTTCTCCGAACCCTCGCTCGGATAAAAATTTCGAATCTGCTCTACTTCCAGAACACGACAAGTTTCTCCAGGACACGCGAAAACAACAAAACAAACGGAAATAAAATAATCCGAGCAGGATCAGAATTCGCCTAAAGGGAAGAAAAAAGCGCCAAGTAGGAGTCGTTACGCAATATGCCTTTCGCCATGAAACCGCTGAATATTATGCACAGAGATTGCTTCCAATACGCATGGGCGTGGAGAAACGGATTCGTTTCAAAAGTAAAAAAAAAAAAATGAATATGCAATTTGAACACCTCTTTTTTAGCCGATTGAGATGAAAATTGGGCACAGATCTATAATTAATGTTAGCATCCGTGATACCAAGTTTTATTTATCTAAGCCAAAGGGCTTATGAGATGTAATTTTTACAAGTATGCGATTATACAGACCGACAGACAGTCGACCCTTCGACGGATTTGGCCCAAAATTTTATACGGACCTACATTCCTGATGATAAAAATGTGTACCAAATTTTATCCACCTAGTTATTCAAGTTTGTGAGTTATCGTGTTCACATTAACACGGACATACATACAGACAGACAGACTTCCCTTGGACGGAGTTTGTCCAAAAGTTGACAGAAACATACAGATTAGGTGTAAAGCCCACATGCCAAATTTCATCCCCGTAGCTCTAATAGTTTTCGAGTTATCGTGTTCACAGACACACAGACAGACATAATTCCAAAATAGTGTTTTTCGGACTCAGGGAGGTCTAAAACGTGGAAATTCGTCAAAATCTCGAGTTCGAATTTTTTGAAGATTACAATACTTTCTCTTTGTATACTTCGTATACGAGAAAGGAAAAAAACGAACTTCCTACATTATACGGGTTTTTTAAATTAATTTTTGAAATGGGTCCAATAATTTATGACGTCTTGTATATCTAGCAACATCTCATGTAAAAACCGCATTTAGAAAAACAATTGCAATGTTTGCATTTTTTTGTCTTTCCTTTCATTAATATTTAATTTATTTCAAGAAAGAGGATAATTTGCTGGTTTAATTTGTCATCAAAATTTGTAAAAGTATATTTAATTAACTTTTCAGGATTATCATTAAAAAAATTATAGTTCTCACAATAAATAGGTGATATTTAAAATTAGCATTTCACTTCAGAGAGATGTGTGTGTGTGTGTGTGTGTAGGAAGAAAGTGTGCTGAAATGCTTTAAACTTTCTTTTTGTCAAATTTTGGGTAAAGGTGTTTCGTTTGTTTCGAAATCAATAAGCATTAAAAACTTTTATGTTTCTATTCGTAAATTTTTAAAATACCAATTTTATAGTAATTAAAATATTTAAAATATAAATTCACTTTCTAAGATAAATGCCTAGTTTTGTTTAGGTTAGTTATTTAATACCAAACGAGGTTTAATGTTGTCAAATTCTTTCTTCAGATACATTGGGGGGAAAAAAACAGAAATTTTATTTAATTGGAGGTCACAATGTTAGCTGCTTGTAAGTCGTTAATTGTTGCCACAAAATGAATAAGATCTATGGGTATTTGAGCTAAATTAATCTGGAAATTTAAATTTTTTAAAAAAAATCGGTTGATGACATCTAAAATATTTGTCGAAGTGATAGGTTCAGTCTGAAATATGCTTTAAATGAACAAAAATTATATACACTTGCAAAGGCAATAATTCTATTTCGACAGATTTTTTTGGAGGGACTCATATGATATTTAGTTTCTATATTACATGAAGTATTTGGATATTTTATAAGTAGATTGTACGCACAATTTGAGTAGAACATAGAAATCATTGTAAAATTTAAAATAAAGGCAATGATTGACAGAATATTTATATATATTTTCCCCCAGGATAACAATGGTACACTGTTAAAAATTTTGGTTCAACGTTTCACCAAAATATGGTGCATGTGTAGTTATCACCATAGCATGGTGAAACTTTACTCCATCAACTGGTGCTTTGATTGAACCATGGAATGGCAATACATTGAACCATGGAATGGTAATACGTTGAACCATGGAATGGATTTACGTCGAGCCATGGAGTGGTTCATTGTATATCCCTTTCAAGGGTCAACATCACTCCAACTAATGGTTTAATCAAAGCACTAGTTGATGGAGTACATAATTGTACTGAGATTATGTTCAACTGTCTTAACTTATTCTCTAAATTATTCTTTTACACAGGTCAACACCAGTGTACATGATTTTGTTGGGATTCTACTCTACTCTTTTTACTTACATGAGTTCAAGCCCAATATGGCCAACTTATGATACAAATCCAGTGTGCAGAGAAACATGGATATGGAATGTTTTACATATAAATAACTTCAATACAAATTATAATCAGGTAATAGTAGAATATTTCTTCGATGTTCTAAATCCGAGGATTGCTTTGGTTCGGAGTAAATTATTGGCACGTTCTCCTCTCTGAAACAAATTGTGCCAAACTAACTTATAAGCAGAAACAGATAAGTTATTATTTTGAAAGTTTGACACTGGTGAAAAAATAAAAATGTTATTAAGTTTCTATATTTTTGTGTAAAATCCGATATATCTGAGAAATTTAAAATTCTTAATATGGAGGTCCTTCTGTAATAGTTCAATCAGGCTGATTGAATTAGACTTTAAATGTTGCGCACTCTGGAATTCTATATGAATTTGTTTCAAAGATGTTGGACACCCCAATATGCTGTAAAGAAATTTTTGGAGTATACAACAAATTAGGATAAAGACAAAACATAATTATTCATTAGTCATTAGGAAGTTTTCTACAATTTCACGAGGGCTGTTCAAGAAAGAATGATCATAATTTTTTTAAAGGTGATTAAAAAACAAGAAAAATAAATTTAATATTGCATGTGTAGCGGAATATGTGAAGAATAGATTTTGAGAGAGCTGGATAGTGGAAAACGTCGCTTTAATCCTCGAATATTCCAGAAAACTCTAAGCGCAGATAACATGAAAAACAGCACTTGTACAAATTAGAAACACAAGCAGACAGCAAATCACTAACAATAACAACAGAAACAGCGCAATCAATAGCGCTCAGCTGACCAACTTGCTCTGCGAACAGAACTCCAAAAAGATCATTAAGAGATTCTTTAGGCATTTATAGCTTTCCGACAGGGTATGACGTCAAATAGAATTATCTAGAAGGATCCTCCCTCGGTTCTTAAAAGACACTGGGCCATATATCTTGCATTGTCTAGAACCTTCATTTTGTCACCAAAGTCGCCAAGGTCGGGGTTCATTGACTTGGCCTCCAGTAAGAAACTCTGCAAATCTCTCTTTCCTACCATAAGAGTAAAATGGCAGGGAAAACAGTATTTACAGATTCGTAACAATATAATACCCACAGGGCAAAAGGTGGTTTGGAAAGGAAAGATACAGCCAACTAACACCCTTCAGAATGAAATATCAAAGACGTTGTATCAGTATCTTTAATTGCTAGGCTATAGATGCAATATAAGACCACTGAGTTACTTTTGTATGTTTCCATATATGTCAAATAAATAAGTTGTGAATTCCTTAATTTTTTGAAAAACGAACGTCTAATTTCGGACAAGAAAAAGTAGAAAATCGGACAATCAAAGATTGCTGGAGAGATTAACAAACTTTAAATCTCACTGAAACAAGTCAAATATTAAAACTCATGTGGACCGAAACCCTTTTATTTTATTTCAGAAGACCAAAAGGAATGGAAATTGCAGGAAGAAGGTTAATAGTTTCTTCATTATATGCGCCATCTTTTCTCTTATCACTTTCGTCTCCGTTGTTGCCAGAATCAGTATTAATTATTTGAAGAAGTAACTCACTTAGAAACCAGTAATTCTAGATAATGTGCGCAACAATTACTTCCTG